>PISX010003019.1:0-146688 GCA_004024625.1 Mellivora capensis | reverse complement strand
GGGGATGGAGCGAGTCTCAGGCTCTGCTAGCGGGCCGCGGTGCACGCGTGGGGACTGCAAAAGTCAGTTTCTGCTCCGGAAGGGTCCCAGCCCCTGCCACAAGCCAAGCGCCCTTAGGAGGTCTCTTCACAGCTCAGAGACCAAGACTTGGTTTCTCCGCTGCACTCTCTCTGGCTCAGCGCCAGGGGTGTCTGCCCTCCGTGGGGGACTTAAGCCCCTGTCCCTAACAATTCCAATTCCCACAATTTCACCCTGCGATCTTTTCTCTTTTTGAGTGCTTTCTATCCATCTTCAAGGTAATGCTGGTCCCCAGTCGTAGGGCACTCTCGTATTGGGGTATTACTTCCCAATGCGTCTCTTCTGGTGGCTCCCTCCCCCTTTTGTTTATCTTCTGATACCAGTCCCTCGTTCCCACTCCGCTTTACCTGCCCACTGGCGTCTTCTGCTCCCGTAGAGATCCTGATGTCCCACTGGTGTCCTCTGCCCCCGTAAAGATCCTGACGAGTAGAATTCTGATCTCAGGCTGATTTCATGAGTGATCGGAGTTCCTTGGTAGGTAATCAGCTCACTTTAGGGGACAGGTTGAACCAGAGCCTCCTCCTACTTCCCTGCCATCTTGTCTCCCCTCACTCCATTTGGATTTGTTAGAACAGGTGGTTCTCACAGAAGAAGAGGGAAGCAGTTGAGAAAGTGCTGCTGGGAAAGGAGTTCATTCAGTGGCCGCGAGGCGTAGCTGGAGAGGGAGGACTGTGAGGCGTGGGAGCAGCTCTGGAGATCTGCTGGCTGCGGGCAGAGAGCAGGTTGAACAGGCGTGGGAAGCCAGGACGGCTGAGGCTGGGCTCCTGGTGACAGTGGGAAGTCGGAGGTCAGTGGGGCAGCTCCATGGCATTCACCCTTCAGAGTAGTTTGGAATTATGCTGAAGTTCAAGTTGGTGGCGTAGTAGAGGAAGTCGGATGTTGACAGAATATCGGCAGGTCGGGTATGTTTAATATCCTCTCAACTTCAGCTTCCTTTACAGACGTTTTAGAGGGGTGATTTTTGGTGAAGAACTTTATCGGTATACATTGTGATTCCAGCACTAAATTTTAAAATTGGGCATGTTATTTTAATGTGGAAAAGAGCAGGAAAACACCCTTAGAACATTTAGAATGCATCCGGTATGTCAGGCTCACATTAGAGAACCTCAGCAGAGGAGCCTGGGGGAGTGTGTAGCTCCCCAGGAGATCCCGGGAATAGTGTCCTTTCCTATTAAGATGGCTTTGTTCCCTCTGAAGTACAGGTTGTCGAAGTGCTCGGCGGCGTGCTAGCCACCCATAACCGTGTCTGCGTCTGTATGTCGCATCCTGCTCGGCAGAAGAGATGCTCTTTCTCTCGAAAGCTCTTTATTCTACATAGGCTCTGAATTGCGTGCTTTCTTGCCTAGTTTGTTGGACTGCTTTTTTTAATGATTTCACCTCTGTCCTGAACCTTAAACTTTCCTACTCCATTGACTTCTCTCGGTTTTAAGCATCCTAGGCCAGTGGTTTGCCTCCCCCATCTTCAGAACAAACTATTTTAAATTAGAGAATATTATTATCAATCTCAAGGTTATTATGAAGATTCAATGAGCTGATATTATTTATAATATTCTTAGAATGCCTAGCACATAATATAAATGTTCGCTATTTAGATAAAATTCAGCTCTTACAGATGTTTTCAAATGTTATCAGTTATTTTCCGTTGTCTTATCTATAGTCATGCATTAGACAGATGTATATAAAATTAAAGTTTGAAAGTACTTACATATTATTAATATGTAATTTTTAAGTACTTACATATTTTTGTCTCCTAGAGCTGCTTATCATCCGGAGTTTCCAACAGTCCTGACAGCTTTAGAAATAGATAATGCAGTGGTTGCAAACAGCCTGATTGACATGAGAAGCATAGAGACAGTGCTTCTGATCAAAGTAAGATAAGATGCTTGCTATATTTTGTATTACTTTTAAATTTCCAAAACTGAAGTTCGTTCTATAAATTCCGCTTCCCCGTCTAGTCTATGTTATGGAGTTGTTAATATGTTTTACCAGTGTACTTTTACCTCATAGGAGGCTACAGAATAATGCAGAGCTAGTTTATGCATTTTCTGCCCGAGGGAATTTTTATATTTTTGGCTATTCCTCAGTACAACTGTATTCACAAATACATATTATTTTGGTGAATGATGCTGTAATTTTTTTGTTACTCATTCCTTCTTGATTGGCTGCCAAATCCATTTTGTATTTATCCTTATAGATAAGTGTATTATTATCTTATTTTTTAAACAAATATTCTACTTGATATTTTATGTTCATTATCTTAAAACTTTAAAAGTATTGTAAAATAAATCAGTATTTACTTGTCATCTATTTATGTATTTTTATAAACTTGGATTAGATCGTCATTGGCATAAATTTGTTGAGAAGGAACAAGGAGATTCAAAACAGATCTAATCAAAACAAACATATAGAGTTTGTTTTCCTCATTAACAGAAACTGAGAAATAATGGTATCAGTAATTTAAATGTATATACAGTATATGTGTTGCAAGGTCATATTGTAATTATTTGTGGTCCTTGCTCAGTCATATTTTAGAAGGATCCTTGAAAGGAAATAATGAAATCCTCTTGTCTGTCCTCAGAGGTTGGCGAGGACTCCAAAAGCTTGATGCCTATTTTACTTCTTTTAGGACTTATTTCCAGGCTTTCCTCCACATAATTCAGTATACTTATCTTTTATTGCCATTTGCTGTCCAGTCACATCTTTCTTTTCAGGCTGTGAAAGTCATTTAGAAAAAGTAAGATTTATATGAACTTTGGTCTAAAGTAAGTATTTTCATGTGAAAATGTACTTAAAATTTTAACTTTAATGGATAGCAGCATTAGAACTTAAATCACTTTATCATAAAGCCTTGCTTACTTTGTTGTTCTAAAGGTTGTCAGTTTTAATTCTTTGAATTATGAAAGTTGGTTTTGAAGTTCTTTTATTTAACTTTCTGGAATTATTTTACTTACGTTTAAATGTTTAAGTAAAAATACTTGAATCTTAAAATAATGGTAGGTAACATTTTGAAATTGTGTATCAGGAGCGCTATGGCATAACTTCAAAAATGTCTTTTCTCCCCTCTATTTTTTTAGAATAATTCTGTAGCTCGTGCAGTAATGCAGTCTCAAAAACCACCCAAGAATTGTAGAGAAGCTTTTACTGCTGATGGTGATCAAGTCTTTGCAGGACGTTACTATTCGTCTGAAAACACAAGACCTAAATTCCTAAGCAAAGATGTGGATTCTGAGATAAGGTTAGTGTCAGTGTAGCATTGCTCTGGCATCCTGCTGCTTCCTATAGGGTTTGGTTCCCTTCGTATTGCTCTACTATAGTTATTTCAGGGAAGGACTGTGAGTAATCTCTTTGGGCTTAAAAGATCATTTAGCTGGATGTAGAATTCTGGGTTGATGGTTGTTTCCCATCATCGCTTTGACAACAGTATTCTGTGCTAAGAGCATAAATTGTGTTCCCTTGACCAGCTAACTGATCTACAAGGACATAGGAGCTGAACTCAGAACATACATCAGCTACACCACTATCCCGTCATTTAGTTTTGACTTCTCTCAGTGAGAGTACAAGTGTGCTGGTTTGCATTCTGGCTCAAGTTCATATTCTGTCTCTGAATGTATTTTGAGTTGCACCGTTCTAAAAAGATCATTTGGCATAATTAGAACACATATCTAGGAAAAATAGAGCTGCCAGAGGAGACAAAGTGAGAAGTTGAACAAAAAACTAGTAAGTGTATTTAATGAGATTCACAAGCATTGCAGAAAGGATTTTTGGTACCAAAAAAAACATGATTTTCTAACCAAACAAATTCAGTTGACAGATTGATGAGTTGGAACTAAATTAGTGACCTGCAAGACCTTTAATAGAAGAACTCAGAACTTAAGTAAAATAAATATCTAAGAAAACTGAGGAAAAGTGAAAGTATTCTAAATGACTTAAAAGTTTAGGAGAAATGAGAGTTTTGTTGATATTTGTCTCTTGTTTTCAAATAATATTAGTCATTTTTGTGTGACTTGAGAGCAGCATGAAGAACAGTAGCCATAATGGATATCAAAAAGTTTGGTAAAACTTCTTATTTAGCAACAGAAAAAAGTTGAATGACTAGCAACTTGGTGTCATGGCACAAAGCACACATTTTACATTGATGCTGAGTTTTAGAGGATAGATGTGTGAATGTGCTGTACAAAAGTGACCTGTAAAGTGGTAAGTTTTTCCCATTGTGCCATGACATTTAAATCCAGTCTTCCTAATTCTTAACTGGCTAAGACTAACTTATATGGTATCCAAGCAGACATGAGTGCAAATATATAAAAATATGGTCGTGTTACACTATGTTACTCACACGTTCCTTTGAACAAAAATTGCCTCGTGTATTTGTGTCTTGAGTCTTAAAAAAGAAGTATGGCACTATTGGAAAAGATTGTAAATATACCCCAGCAGCGAGTTGGGGTCTCTGATTGCAACATTTCAGAAATAAACATTTCAAGTTGTTACATGGCTTCATTTTTTAGCTAATAGTATTCATATTAATGTGTACGGGACACATCTTTTGTTTCAAAAGGCAGCTGAACACTGGTTTTTTTAAAAAAATTGTTTCCCACATTGATAAACTTTATTAATTGTGAATATACTGTTCTGGGTATTATGTTAATTTAATCAGACAGAGAAAGACAAATACTGTATGATTTCAGTTACATGTGGAATTTAAAAAACAAAACAAATGAACAAATAAAACAGAAACTGACTCATAGATAAGGAGAACAATCTGATGGTTGAACAGTCTCTCTCCAGAGGAGAGAGGGATGAGGGGGATGGCTGAAAGAGCTGAAGGGGATTAAAAGGTACAGATTTCCAATTGGAAAATAGTAAATCATAGAAATATAATGTACAGCATAGGGAATATAATTAATATTAATGATTATTAATATTTTAACAACTGGTGACTGGCGGCTGCTAGATTTATTGTGATGGGCACTTCATAATATATATAAATTTTGAATCACTGTCTTGTATACCTGAAACTAGTGTAATATTATATGTAAACTGCACCTCAATTAAAAAGAGAGAAAGAAAAAGGCTAACAGCTAAAAAAGCCAAGTCTGAAAGAATATGGGAAGGAGATGAAGGCACTGAAGGAAACAAAATTCTTGGATTTTCAGGAGAAAATAAAAACAAATTTTAAGGGGCACCTGGGTGGCTCAGTGGGTTGGGCCAGGGATCGAATCCTGTGTTGAGCTCTCTGCTCAGCGGGGAACCTGCTTTCCCTTCTCTCTCTGCCTACTTGTGATCTCCATCAAATAAATAAATAAATAAAATCTTAAAAAAAAAAAACAAATTTAAAAAAGTAAAAGAAAGAATATACCAAGTTTAAGGATATTTTTGATGACTTTCGTGTCATCTGTTTTGGCCTGAACCAGTGTGATAGTTGCCTGATACTTTGAAGTTTAGAAAAATTCACTAGTTTTTTTTTTAAATGCAGAAAAGTATAAATCAGGAAACAAAAGTAGCTCATTATCCTGTTTTTCCATAGTCCTTGTTGACATTTAAAAAATAATTAAAAGGAATATATGCATATGGTGAGAAAGTTCAAACAGTGTAGGAAAGTATATAGAATGAATATTCTCATCACTTTGTTACAGTTGTTAAAGATTTCATTTATTTGAGAGAGAGAGCATAGGCGGGGAGGAGAGGGAGAAGCAGGCTCCCCCTGAACAGGGAGCCCTAGGCAGGTCTCCATCCCAGGACCCTGGGATCATGATCTGACCCACCCAAGCAGATTATGAGCTGTATCAATACGTTGCTTCTCCAGCTCCCTGTTGATGGACATAGGCATTGTTTGCCATTTCCTCTTATAACAGTGCTGCAGTGAGAACACACATATATGCATCTCAGCATAGTTTTGGAAGTGTGCATATCTTAAATTCTTAATGGTGGAATTATCCCAGTGTGGTTTCCCATGATGAAAGTACACAGAAGGTGTGAGAAAAATGTCTAAGGTAGCTCTCAGAATAATTTCAGTGCAGTTACCGCTTACATACAAGATCAGAAAAAAAAAAAGTTTACCTGTGGATTTTTGAATTGCCAAACTACTGTAACATATTTAATGTAATTTTCCAGAGTGTGTTTTTCAAATTTATTCTTTTCTTTTTTTTAAGATTTGATTTATTTATTTGACAGAGAGATCACAAGCAGGCAGAGAGAGGGGGCGGGGAAGCAGGCTCCCTGCTGAGCAGAGAGCGTGATACGGGGCTTGATCCCAGTACCCTGGGATCATGACCTGAGCCGAAAGCATAGGCTTAACCCACTGAGCCACCCAGGCGCCCCTCAAATTTATTCTTGTATTTGTTCTATAAAACAGATACTGAATGAGTACTTGATGTGCCTGATTTGGGCACAAAACGCTGCACAAAATAAAGTACAAAAAAATTCCTCATCCCAAAGCTTATATTAAGAAGATGGGCAGAGACTGTAGACGAATACTAACTTGGTCAAGGGCTGTGGAGACAGACATAGTAGAGTAAGGGCTGGAGACTGAGGAGGGTACCACCTGGATGGGCGGCTCTGGAGCGTGTGTTCATCCCACACAAATGGCATATACACACTTAGCTCAGTTGTTGTACCTATTTCATTGGTAGCGAAGGTTCTTGCTCCATGTGAAATTTATTTAAAAACTAATGAAGAATACTATATGAAAGTGTGTGACAGGGACGCCTAGGTGGCTTAGTTGGTTAAGCATCTGCCTTCAGCTCAGGTCATGATCTCAGGGTCCTAGGATTGAGCCTCATGTCCTCAGTGGGGCACAGAGGGAGAATCAGGCTTGTGCCTTCTCTCGCTATCTCTGCCTCTCTCTCTGTCTTATTCTCAAATAAATAAATAAAATTAAAAAAAAAAAAAAGAAAGTGTGTGACAGAATTCATCCTAGCCAGCAAAAAGGAAGTTGTACAATTTAGCGGTTTTCAGGAAATAGTAAAACAGTATTGTTTGTGCTTACTTCACTGGTTTTTATTTTTGGTTTAGGCTCTGGGTTTCAAAGTTTGTTTACTTGGTAAATGTTCTATTGTTTTTAGTGAAATTACCATTTGTTATTATAGGCATAGATGTATATATGGTAATTCAAATATTTCTTATTAAATCTTGAGGAGCCATCTTAAGTTCTTGTATCTGGCCCCATTTTTACCAGAAATACCGCAACTCTTTTTTCCTCATGTTTATCATTCATTCAGCTGACATTTCTTGAGTCTTTTTCTGATTTTGAGGATTCTGGCAAGGTTACACAGAGTATTTCATCAAATTTAAGCTGCCCTGTTATTAAAAAAAAAAAAATGCTGCTAATTGAGCCATGAACTGGAAGATGATTTCAGAGATGTTAAAATGTAGAAAAATATGCATCTTACTGAAATGTGGCCAATACTGTCAATCAGAGACAAGTTTTTGACTGCAAAGGTGGTTCTCTCCCACCGGGCACATGACTTTGGGAGACAGGTGCTTGGGTCAGTGAGGCAGGAAGAGGTGACTTCTGAAGACAATGACTGCTGTCACAGAGATGCTTTATGACTTTGGCATCTGCTGGCTTTTTCTTCCATCCCTTTTCATTGTCTCCCTCTCCAGCCCTCCCACTCCCGCATGTTGGGAGCATTTACCTAGCGACAGCCCATGTTGAGCTGTCGAGTTTCTCTGTTTCACTTCTCTGTGCTTCAGTGTCTGTCTTTCCGTGTCCCTTAGTTGGTCCAGCTGAGGGAACCTTTAAGAACACAGTTTAGTTGTCACTTCTCCCAGGCTCACTCCTAGATTCCTGTAGTTCTGAGGATATTAAGTGTCATGTTGACATTTTAACGTTAAAACTGTTTATTTCCTACGTTTTTTTCCTTTTGTTTGAATCCTTCTGTTTCCACCTCTGCCTGTCACTGCACATGATGCCTGCCACACAGAAATCACAAATATTTCTTAATGAAATGAGTCAACTATGACTCCGTTTAGATTCTCCTGAAGTCTCTATATTTTCATGTTGTTAATAACTCGGGAGGAATATAGAACTCGTTTAACTGAAAAGAGTTGCAAATAAACTATCACAAATAAGCTTTTCTTTGTAAAGATCTAAAGTATTTGTAATTTCAGAAATAGATGTAAGGTATTTTTTATCCTCTCCTCTCTGCCCAGTGACTTGGAGAATGAAGTTGAAAATAAAAAGGCCCAGATATTAAATCTTCAGCAACATTTGTCTGCCCTTGAAAAGGATATTAAGCGCAATGAAGAATTCCTTAGAAGGCGCCAAATACACTATAGAGAGTTAAAGGTAAAAATAAAAAATGTCCTTTCGTTTTTCTCAACTTACCACTTTGCAGTTATTTTCAAGATCCTACCATTCATTTAGTTTTAGAGGAGCAGTTCTCAGACTTTTTGGCCTCAAGCCCCTTTACAGTCTTAAAAGAGCTTTCATGTGTGTGAGTTTTACCTAATTATTAAAAATTAAGGGATGCCTGAATGGCTCAGTTGGTTAAGCAGCTGCCTTCGGCTCAGGTCATGATGTCAGGGTCCTGGGATCAAGCCCCATTCTACTGGGTTCCAGCTCAGTGGAGAGTCTGCTCCCTCTGCCCTTCCTTCACTCAGGCTCCTGCTCTCTCTCTCTCTCTCAAATAAATAAAATCTTTAAAAAAAAATTAAAACAAAATAAGAATATTTATCGGTGTACCTAACAAAAACCCATGTGTTAACAAAAATAACATTTCTATGGATATTTTTCTAAAACCAAAAATTAGTGAAAAAATTGACATTTTTGTATTTTTGTAAATAATAAAAAGGGTGCATAGTGTCTTAGTGTTTTTATGAAAATAGTTTTGACCGCATGACCCCTTGAAAGAGTCTCAGAAGCACCAGGATTTGCTTGGGTCATACTTTGTGAAGCACTGCATTGGAGTAATCTTGCCATAACCTCAATCTGGGTGTTTCAGAAAAAGATTTTCTCGATGAATACCAACATTGTCATCATTTTAAATGCTAAGATGGAAGAATTCCATCTTTTTTTCCATGGGAGTAGATTAGTCATAAGGGTGATAGCAGCAGACTTTATACACAACTTACTTTTGTTTATTTAATACTAATGTGTCTCTTTCATTAGCTACAGAACCCCCTCTGTAGCAAAAGCAAATAAGAACTTTGTGGATTAATATATCCTTTCTGGGGTTTCATTTTGTTTTGTTTTTAATTAGTTATTTATGAAGATTTTAATTTTTTTAACTAATCTCTACACCCAGCATGGGGCTCAGACTCACAATCCTGAGATCAGGAGTCACATGCTCTACTGACTGAGCCAGCCAGGCACCCCTTTAATTTATTTAATGTTACTAAAGTTGAAATACTTTTCTTTCAGGTAAAAATAACAGAAAGTATTTCTGAAATTCGGGAGCTTGAGAATATAGAAGAACACCAGTCTGTAGATATTGCAACATTGGTAAGATTCTTTTCCTCAGTTTAAATGTAGTGTTAAAGGACAAAACTGACATTTATGTTAATAGCACCTACTCTCAGCCTTCTTTTAATCCTTTTAACTGGAGCTACTTTTTATAATTGCTGTCTTCATTTACGAATAAGGTAGAAACTACCTGGCTTCTAGCATTTAAGTTTCTTAATGTTTTATATATGTAACTTGCATGCATAATAATTGATTTTGTCTTCTACTACATATAATAAAACTATCAATGCTTAAGCAGTATGCTTCTGAACAGTGTCCTTTTAAACCAAACTGCCTAGCATACTATATTTCACAGTTAATCAGTATTAGTATTAATGGATATCTTTTAGTCAGTTGTAGCTGGTCTCCATATTGTTGGTTTTTTTTCCTGGTAGTAACTGGTTTTCATTTTAATTTATCACACATTTGTTACTCTTTTTTTCCCCCCAAGGAACTGTGTATGACATTCAGCTTAGCTTCTCTGAGTTACAGTAAGCAGTGCATTAGGTAGATTGGGTTTGGTTAAAATGAATAATTATTTATTAAGTATCCACTCTGCACCAGGCACCATATTAAGTGCCGAGAGAATCACAGAGAACAAGACATAAAGTCTGTGGGAGCTTTCTGGGAATGAGAATTTGTCTTCATTTGTTATCAGTAATTTTGTTCTCCACTGTCTATTTTTCTGCTTTAATTCCTTAGATTTCTTAAAGGTATGGGCTATGTCTTGGTCATTTTTGTTTCCTCAGCATCTAACTTTTGCTGGGGCTAGTTCAGTACACTGCATTTTGAAAGACAAAGACAGTATAACTAGATAAAATAAAAGTTCTTCCCTTTGTTGATGACCTCAAGCAGAGTATAGTTTAACTTGTCTCCCAAATGTCCATCTTTTTGTTGAGTCATTTTCTTATACTTAGTTGATTAGCAACTAAGGGTATGAAAATATAGTGTTCTTTGTATTTGTCTTTCATCAGATTGCCTGGAGCCTGTAGTGTCTTCTCTCTCAGAATTTTGTACTGTTTTTCTATTTCATAACTTAAGTATTTTAATTAACTCCATATGCTCTGTAAATGTAACCAGGAAGATGAAGCACAAGAAAATAAAATAAAAATGAAAATGGTTGAGAAAAATATGGAACAACAAAAAAAAAATATGGAACATCTTAAAAGTCTGAAAATAGAAGCAGAAAACAAGTATGATGCGATTAAACAGAAAATTAATCAGCTCTCAGACCTAGCAGAACCACTTAAGGTATATGTTATTGTTATTCTGTTATATGCGTATTTTATGTTTCAGTTGTGTATCTGTGCTGTACTTGCTAGATAATTCCCTAATAGAATTCATGGTCAAATGTGAATATAACCACGTAAGATGGGATATAAACCAAATTTTCGTCAGTAGGTCAGTTAGAATTAAACATTTCTGTTCATCTCTTTAGGATCATAAATTGCCGAAATTGTTTTTGGCAGAAGATTACAATTTGGTTCCCTCTTTGTTTTGTGATTTTCTTCTTCTTTTTTTAGAACCAGAAGCACGGATATCTTGTCCATCTGTTTTCTTTCTGTGCTCACCTATTCCATTGTCCCTCCTTGCATTCCTTCAGTCATTCAGAGATTAGTTATATAAAAATAGAGTTATAGATTAGATATAAAAGCCAATTTGAAATAAAATGCCACTGAATTCTTATTTATTGACAGGTCTCTGTTAATGTTCCAGCCTCAATTAAACTGGTCTTTTTTTTTTTAACACACGCTTTTTGAAACCAAATTTAGGAAAATAAGATTATTTAACAATTAAATGTGTACATTTCCCTGTGTTGTGTATTAGCTTAATTATCAATAGCTTATTGTCATTATCATTTTTATGAATAGTTCAAATTATCCTCAGAACTTTAAACTTCTTTACAAGACTCTGAGAAGCATGAAAAGTGTATTTTAAGAGTCTGAGAGGGGTATGTTGATGATACGATTTCAACATATACCCCTTTTTTTGGACCCCTATGATCATGACCTGAGCCAAAGGCAGATGCTTAACCGACTGAGCCCCCAGGCACCCCCCCCCAAATATAACGTTTCAATATTAAAATTGTGAAGAAGGAGAATGTATCGAAGGTAATATTGAGAAAAATAATTATGAAAGCATTTGCTACAGGAAATAAGAAAAAGGCAAAAAGTCTAAAATAAAAAAAGACAAGACCAGTTTTTAAAAGAAAACAAAGTAAGACAGAGTAAGATAAATATTAAAAATCATCAGGAATAGACAAGATAGAATTTAGCACTTAGGAATTAGAGCAGTGAAGTCACAACAAAGGTAGGATTAAAAAATATTTTAAGTGGGTAAGGGACAGAACAGGGTGACTTAAAATCAAAATGATGAGATATGTTAAAACAACATAGGAAAGGAAAGATCAGCATCTAAATTACTCATCCCAGATAATTTTAAATTGAAAACAAGAAATGATGAAGAGCTCTGTTCTGTTCTTTTAGGGACCTCTAGGCTAACGCAACTCCTAGAATTGGGAGTTTGAAAAAGTTTAAGAGCAGAATATATGGGCAGAGGGCAGTGAGGGTTCTTGATCTTAGCTCTTTGCCTTGGCTGCAAATAACTGAAAGCCAGGAGGTGAGTCCTTCAGTGAACTTGCTTGCAGTCAGCCAGCAGCCCAGAGGCTTTTCCTCCCCAGTGTCGTGTCACACTAGCCCATCAATAACAGCAGGACCAACAGGCTAACAAAATAATTTAATTCCTGAAACACTGCCATCAGGATACATTAGCAGCTTTTAGATGTGATCTTTTGCTTTTAGGACAACTGTTCATGTTGTGTCAGGGGTGGTGAGGGCGAAAGGGCTCTGTTTAGATATACAGTCATTGAAATTTTGGTATGGGGAATATTTTCCTCACTTTGAACAGTTTGTTTTCAGTTATACTGCAAACTTAATGCTGTAGTTTTAGTTGCAAGTTGAATTTGTTGGACGGGGAATGTGACCCACATTGAGCCTACAAGAAGGAATGGGCTACATTACTAGAATAGGAAGACCTCTCAATTTCTGATAGCTAGTTTGGATGATGGGTGATCATGTGCTTTTAAAAAGTCCAAGGTAATGTTTTATAGTTTTTTAAAACCTCATAATTGATAAAGGTTTATATGAAACAAGTGGAAGTAATAACACTGTAGCAATTTATCTAATGTCACTGAGTAAAACTGGTTTTCTTAGACATCTAAGATAGTAACATTTTTTAATGATTATGTTCCTCCTACCATCCAAACCTATTTTTTTAAAGGCTGTAACTTCTTAAAGGTTAGAAATGCTACTGGTTTAGTGCTACTACATCAGACTTTAATTTTAGACCTAATCCCTCGTAATCCTCACCTAACCCAGGATGGGTGTCGTTAACTGGCTGTTCATACCGGTAGCCTAGCCCTTCATTCCATCGATAAGATGAAATGAAATAAAATATCCTCTTGCTTCACTTTTGGTTTTAAATTTGACATACATTTATGAAGTGCGCAGGGACAGATCAAACAGTCATGGTAAATGTAGAGGAAGGGGTAGCGACCAGATCGGTTCTTTGCGTCCTATTTCACAAGTGAAGTCTGTACATTTCCACTGTTGCTGGGAGGGAAGATTTGCCAGCACAAATGTGGCCTGAAACACTTTACTCTTTGGCTCCCTGAAACAAATGTGGGCGTATTTAGTGTGAAAGTTCCTACCACAAACGATTCAACATCCTGTTTCATAAATTACTCGATTTTCTAACTGTAGTGTCTCCTACTACATCAGTTGCACCCACTTTTAAAAATTCTGTTTGAAGTAAAGGAACAGCTTTTCTCCATCGATGTAACAATGTTTTAAGTTTTCATAGAATCCTTTTATAATCAGGTATCTACCATGGGGAATAGTTTTTTGGGTTTTGTTTGTTTTTTATTAACATATACTGTATTATTTGTTTCAGGGCTACAGATCTGTGATTCTTCAGTCTTACACAATTCACAGCACTCACCACAGCACATACCCTCCCCAGAGTCCATCACTCAGCCTCCTCATCCCTCCCACCCTCCTCCCCTCCAGCAACCCTCAGTTTTTTTCCTGAGATTAAGGGTCTCTTATGGCTTGTCTCCCTCTCTGGATTCATCTTTCACTTTTCCCTCCCTTCCCCCATGATCCTCTGTCTTGTTTCTCAGATTCCTCATATCAGTGAGATCATATGATAATTGTCTTTCTCTGATTGGGGGATAGTTACTTTTAGCAGTATGAACAAGGTGCAATAAATTGTATTCTTAAAATAGAAGATAGCCTATATCCTGTGTTATATGAGGTAGATATTTTCAGTTTTTAGATGCCTCACAAGTTCTTTTCCTTTTGGGTTACTTCCAAATATTCTGTCTTTCTTGAGTCTGTTTTGACTGTTTTGGTTGGTGTTTATTTCTTTCTCTGTTTCTGACTGTAGCTCCTGAGGCTGACCATGATCATCACAGCGTGTATGGCTAGTGCTGGGTCCAAAAAACAAACCAACACACTGAGTAAAATTTAATTTGGTGGTCCTTAAATCAGGAGACTTTCTTTTAATGATTTTTAAAATATTTATTTATTTGACAGAGAAGGGGGAGCAAGAGAGGGAGAGGCTGATATGGGGCTTGAGCCCAGGCCCCTGGGATCATGACCTGAGCCAAAGGCATACGCTTAACCAACTGAGCCACCCAGGCACCCCAAATCAGGACACTTTTGAATTAAAACAGTTTTATTGAGATACAATTGATGTGTAGTGAATACACATGAAAATATACAGTTTGATAGGTATTGACATGTATAAACTGTGAAACCACAGAGAATGGAATGTGTTCTTCACACTCAAAAGTTTCCCCATGTCCCTTGTAATCTCTCTCTCCTCACCCCACTCCATGTCCCTAATTACCAATCTCCTTGCTATTAACTATAGTCTACACACTTTCTAGAATTATGTATAATGGAATCATACATTATGTACTCTTACTGTTTTTTGGTTTGACCTTCTTCAGGATATAACACATTGTCTAGCACATACATCTACACTATATTTTGAAAGTGAATAGAATAAAAGTTATTCTTTTTGATTTTGATATTCATCTGTATTTTTACTTGAATCAGTCATTCATTCTTTTTTGTTGCCAAATAGTATTCCATTATATTTGCTATGTCACAGTTTGTTTATTCATTTACCTATTGAGGGACATATGGGTTTCCAGTTTGGGGGCTATTATAAATTGAATGTTTATATTGGTGGCTTTATAAATAAAGCTGCCTTGACCATTAGTGTACAAGTCTTTGTATATCACAGTAAATGAACAAACTGTCTTCCAGTCTAAACCTTCTTTTGGTGGTTCTTAAATACATCAAAATTTTAGTGAAGACTTTTTTTTAAGTTTTTATTTGAATTCCAGTTAGTTAACGTACAGTGCAAGATTAATTTCAGATGTACAGCATAGTGATTCAACACTTCATACAACATCCTGTGTACCTCACAAGGGCATCTCTTAATCCCCATCACCAGCTTCACCCATCCCCCCACCCCCGCCTTTCTGGTGACTGTCAGTTCTCTGTAGTTTAGAGTCAGTTTCTTGGTTTGCCTCTCCCTCTTTTTCCCCTTTGTTTGTTTTGTTTCTTAAAAACCACATATGAGTGAAATTAGATAGTATTTGTCTTTCTCTGGCTTATTTCACTTAGGATAATACTCTCTAGTTCCATCCATGTTGTTGCAAACATCAGGATTTCTTTCTTTTCTGTGGCTAACATTCCATTGTGTGTGTGTGTGTGTGTGTGTGTGTGTATACTACATCCTCTTAAGATTTTTGACCTATGTTTATTCATTAGTCTTTGATTCTCTTGTGATGTGTTTGATTTTTTTTTTTTAATTATGGCTGTATTGGCCTCATAAAATAAGTTTGGAAGTGTTTCCCCTTCCCTTTTCTGAAAGTTTTTGCAGATTTGGAATTATTTCTTTTTTACATATGGAATATACCAGCAAAGCTATCTTGGCCTATAATTTTTTTTGTGGTCTATAGTTTCTCTACGAATTCATTATCTTTAGTTGATACTGAACTATTTAAGTTTTCTTCTTAGGGATTGTGTTGTTTCATTTACATTTATCATATGTATTGAACATGTAGTTCATAATTTTTCTTTATTGTCCCTTATAAATCTGAACAACAGAGAGAAAATAGGCTGAACCAAGCAAAAGAAAAAAAGAAAGAAAAAGAAAAGAAAAAAGTCTGAAAAAAAATGAATAACACTTTAAGGACTTGTGAGACTATATAACCAAAGATCCGACATTTGTATCATTGGAGTCCTCAAAAGAGAGGAGAAGGAGGACAGGGCTAAAAACGTACTCCAAGAAATAATAGCTGCATCCTTTCCAAATTTGGCAAAGAGTCTGAATTTACAGATTAAGAAAGTGAGTGAACGCCAAACAGGATAAACCCAAGATAATCCACAATAAGACACATCATAGCCAAACTTCTGAAGGCTAAAGTCTTATAAAAGCACTAAGGGAGAAACCTTACCTCTATGGGAAACAAACACAATATTTGAATGATAGCCAGTTTCTCATCAGAAACTATGGAGACCACATGGAAGTTGCACATTTTTCCAGTGCTGAAAGAGAAGACCAGCCAACCCATAATCTAATTGCAACATAAATATCTTTCAGCAGTAAAGGAAAAATTGAAATATTGTCAGATGAAAGAAAATTTGGAGAACTTGTTGCCAACAGACTTGTTCTGACAGAATGGCTAAAAGTTCTCTAAATAGAAAAAAATAGAAGGAATTATGGAACATCAGGAAGGAAGATAAACAAGTTAAACATATATGTAGATGCAGCAGACTTTCCTTCTCAAATTTTTAAAATTATGTTTAAAACCAAATAAAATTTTAATAATGTCTGAGATAGTTCTAAAATATGTAGAGGAAATATTTTAAGACAATTATGCTAAAAAATAAGGAAGCATAAAGGGCTAGAATGAGAGGTAAGATTTGTGTATTTATAGTCAAGCTGGTAAAAATTATGACCAATAGACTATGTTGTTAAATATATAAAATATATATATATATAATACCTGGAGCAACCACAAAAAAGCTATTCAGAGAGATACACTCAAAAGTACTATATATGGACAAATCAAAGTGGAATTCTAAAAAAATGTTTAACCCACATGAAGCAGGAAAAAGAAGATAAAAAGACAAAACAAATGACAGACCTAAGCCCTAATTATATGAATAATTATACCAAATGTAAGTAGTCTAAATAAATAATCGAAAGACAGATATAGGCACAGGGCACCTAGGTGACTCAGTTGGTTAAACATCTGACTCTTGGTTTGGCTCAGGTCATGATCTCAGGGTCATGAGGTCAAGCCCTGCATCAGTCTCCCATGCTCAGCACAGAGACTGTCTCTCCATCTCCCTCTGCCCCTCCCCCCACCAGCAAGTCTCACTCTCTCTCTCTCTAGCTCTTGAATAAATAAATAGAATTCTTAAAAAAAAAAAGACAGATATAAGCAGCTTAGGTTAAAAACATGACCAGTATATATGTTATCTACAAGGTCAATTCAAATGTAACCTATGGACAGGGTAAAAATAAACAAATAGAAGTTTATATATCTTGCAAATGATAATCAAATGAAAACAGGGGTAACTGTATTAAAATCTGTAAGATACACTTCAAAATAAAATTACCAGAGGTAGAGAAGGACATTATATAATGACAAAAGGGTCAATCCACCAAGAATAGGTACCAATTGTAAATGTGTGCACCACAACAGTATAGCTGCACCAAACATATAACCTGCAAAGTATGACAAAACTCTCTCAATAATTGATAGGACAGAAAATCAATAAGGATTTAGAAAATTGAACAGCACCATCAACCTACAGGATCGAGTACTTAGAGAAGATTACCAACACCAGCAGAATATACCTCATTTTCCAGTGCCTGTGGCATATACACCAAGATAGATTATCTCCTGGACCATTAAAAGAAAAAAAAATTAAAAGCACTGAAATTAAACAGTGTGTTTCCTAATCATAATGCATTCATACTAGAAATGTTTAATTGAAAGATCATCAATTAAAAATATTTTAATAGAAAGATAATTTCCAAATACGTGAAACTTAACATCCTTCTAAAGAACCCAGGGTCCAAAGAGGAAGTATTGAGAGAACTTTTAAAATATTGAGCCAAATGAAAATGAAGGTGATTTGGGAAATTTACAGCACTGAACACTTCATTAGAAAAACAATATATAGGGACACCTAGGTGGCTCAGTCCATTAAGCATCTGCCTTTGGCTCAAGTCATGATCTCAGGTCATGATCTCAGGGATTGGGCCCCATATCAAGCTCTCTGTTTGGCAGGGAGCCTGTTTCACCCTCTCTGCCTGCCTCTCTGCCTGCTTGTGATCTCTCTCTCTCTCTGTCAAGTAGATAAATAAAATCTTAAAATCTATATCTATGTCTATATATATATATAAAATACATATCCTTATTATATATTATTTACAGTGACCACATGGGGTTTACTTATTCTGGAGATGCAAGACTATTTCCACTGTATTAATAGGCTGAAGAAGAGAAATCATATATCAGTGAGGAAAAAATATTTGATAACATTCACCCATTCATGATTTTTTAAAAAGTCCTTGAAAAAACAGAAATAAAGATTTTCTTCCGACACATTAAAGACCAGAAACAACCTAGTTAGCATGAAGAAGGTGAAGATGTTTGTCTCACTATATTTACTCAGTGTAGTTAGTATTGGAAGTCCTAGCAAGTGCAATATGACAAGAAAAGGAAATAATATACAGATTGTAAAGGAAGAAATAAAACTCTATTTGATTGTCTACTTGGAAAAAAACCTCAAGGAGTCTATAAGAAAACTCCTAGAACTAAAAAATAAGTTCAGCTAAGTCACAGGATATGAGATTAACATAACAAAAGCCAATTGCACTTTGATACACTGGCATATGAACTTGTGGATGCTGAAATTAAAACTAAACACCTCTCACAGTTCCTCAAAAGAAGTGTTTCTATGTACATCTAACAATATATTCAGGACCTGTATTTTGTGTACAGAATACACACTTAATCAACCACTACTTCTGTTTCTATAGATTTGCCTATTCTAGAAATTTCATGTCAATGAAATCATACAATATGTGGTCTTTTGTGACCAAACTCTTTCACTTGGTATAATGTTTTCAACCTTCATCCTTGTTACAGCATGTATCAGCAGTTTGTAACTTTGTATGCCCTAGTAATATGCCATTTTATTATTGTGTATCACATTTTATTATTGTGTATAATATTATACAATACTGTGTATCACATTTTATTATCCATTCATCAGTTGATGGTACTTCAGGTCCTACTGCTGTGAGCATTCATGTACATGTTTTTCTTTCTTTTGGATAAATACCTAGAAGTAGAATTGTTGGGCCACACACTTATGCTGTTTTGAGGAACTTTGAAATTATTTTCAAAAGTGCACCACTTTATGTTCCCACCAGTGATGTTTGAGTGTCGCAGTTCCTTCACATCCTTGTTATTGTATGCCTTTTCTATTTCAACCATATTGTTAGGTGTGAATTTTTTTTTTAAAGATTTTATTTGAGAGAGAGATAGCAAGAGAGAATACAAGTTGGGGTGGGGAGAGAGAGAAGCAGACTCCTGGGTGAGCAGGGAGCCTAATATGGGGCTCCACCCCAGGACCCTGGGGTTGTAACCTGAACCAAAGGCACATGCTTAATGAGCCAGCCAGGCGCCCCAAAGAATGAAATGTTCTTTGTGGTTTTGAGTCGCATTTTCCTTATGTCTAATACTGTTGAACAAATTATGTTCGTATTGCTCATGTGTGTATCTTCTTTGGAGAAATGTCTGATCAAAGCTTTGCCCTTTTTTCACTTGTGTTATGTGTTTTTTCTTTTTGAGTTTTAAGAGTTCTTTATGTATTCTGGGTATATGTTTGATGTTTTTGATGCTATAGTGAATTTTATAGATTTTAATTAATTTTTAAATTATTCCTAACATGTAGAAATATTTTGTTTTGGTTTTGTATCCAGTGAGTTTTCTAAACTTACTAATTTAAAAGCTTTTCCTTTGAAATTTCTTCATACAATCATCTCTCTCTCTTTTTTTTTTTTTTTAAGATTTTATATATTTATGTATTTGGGGCGGTTAGAACAGAAAGAGTGGGAAAGAGAATCCTAATCAGGCTCCACACGGAGCCCAACGCAGGGCTCAGTTCCACAACCCTGAGGTTTTGACCTGAGCTGAAACCAAGAGCTGGACACTCAACTGACTGAGCCACTCAGGTGCTCCAGTCATCTCTTTTTTTAAATGTGGTTTTACTCTTCCTTTCTGATATCTTTGCTTTTTATTTCCTTTTTACATTTTTTTTTCCTTTTTACATTTTCATTGAATTACCGTGGGGCTGCAGTAGTGTTGAGTAGAATGGGACTAGATCCTTGCCTTGTACTTGGTCTTAAAAAGAAAGCATTTAATATTAAAAAAAAAGGTTAGCTGCTATTTGTGCTTTAATTGTTCTTATTCCTGTTTCCTCTTTTTTTCTTTTGGGGTTAGCCTGGTAATTTTTAGTGTTCTTTTTTTAATCTCTTCTGCTTGTTTTTATGCCATAACTCTTTTTTCTTTTTCCAGTGGTGGTTGTGCATTATAATATGCATCTTTACCTTATCATAGTCCACTATTATTTATTTTTAATGGCATCTTAAAAATGCTAAAATTGTGAGGTTATGTTTCCAGACTGATAAATAGGTCAGTGAAAAGTATCTTTGCATCCTTTTCTCTTCCACAGTGACTCACCTTTTTAAAAAGCCAGATCACCTCTGTAAATATCTAGCGCTTGGATTGTCTTAAGTCTTTTCAGGCTTAAAACTTGACTTTCCACAAAACTATCTTATTTCCCAAAATATAGTTGAAAGTACCATAATATATGGAGACTTCATGTTAGGATTTGAATATAATAATGTGTCTTCTTAATTTGTGGAAACCCTTCACTTCCATTCATAGGCCTGGATATGAGCGCTAACGCTTGGCCCCTGGAAGCAACATAAACAACTCTGTGCACTTTGTTATCAATTAGTTTTATACCTATGCTGATAATTTTTTTAAAACAATCTTTTTAAAGATTATTTTGGCTTTCTTTAAACAGGATGAATTAAACCTTGCCGATTCTGAAGTGGATAAACAAAAACGAGGGAAGCGGCATTACGAGGAAAAACAGAAGGAACACTTGGATACTTTAAATAAAAAGAAACGAGAACTTGATATGAAAGAAAAAGAGCTAGAGGTTATCCAGCATTTTTCTTTTATGTTTTGTTTACCACTTCAGTCAGGGCTGTTATTTTCCTTAATGTCGTCTTTCCAAATATAGACATGTTGTCTGATGAATATCTGTTCCGTCTAGTGACGCTGTTTGAATCAGCGAGACCACCCACCACGGAGAAGGCTCTGGGTCAGACAGCCTGTTTAATCTCGTGCTCTGAGTGATTTGGAAAGTGACACTTGCTCTCGGCTACTTAGCTCCTTACATGCCCAGCTTGCCAAGTGGACAGCAACTTTATTTCAGAAAAAAGCACCCCTTCCTCTGAGCAGCATGGGTGTGGACTGGGCTGAAATTCAGCTACTGCTTACTACACACCTTTTTTCATAGCTGTCAGCACCAGCCCTGTTTTTAGACGAGAAGTTGAAGGCAACCTTGGTCTAACTGGAAGAGATTCCAACTTTTCTTAGGAAAAGCCTTTAAACTCTGATCTCTTGTCTTACTTATTTATGACTTACTATGTGGAATGTTGTGAATGTAAAATAAGTACTATATGTAAAGGTGCTTTGAGTTTTTAATATTTTATGAATATGAGGGTCTTTTGTTTATGTTTTCAGTACTATTTGGTATTCAGAGGCCATTCTAAAACACAGAAAGCTGTCTGCCACACTTTTCATAACTGCCACTTAAAATTGGTTTCACTAGGAAGATATGGAAATCTTACAAATTACTAAAGTTGTGCATAGTAATGCAGTTTTCTCTTGAAGATGTATAGTCTAAACTTTCTTCTCAATGTAAGGCTTAAATAACATTGATAGTAAAAGTAATTAAAATACATGTAAAAGTCTGATCCTAAGTTCAAAATTTTACTTTGCTTTTGTTGGCACAAGTAGTACAATTTATTACTATGTCAAAGAAGTTTTAAATATATTAAACGTCTGTAACCTTAGGAGAAAATGTCACAAGCAAGACAAATCTGCCCAGAACGGATAGAAGTAAAAAAATCTGCATCAATTCTGGACAAAGAAATTAATAGATTAAGACAGAAGATACAAGCCGAACATGCTAGTCATGGAGATCGAGAGGAAATAATGAGGTAAGTGGTTGGTCACTTTTCTGCTTTATTATTCATATAAAGACATTAAAAAATAAATGTTTATATGTAAATCTTAAGTTTGGTTTGATTATTGCTATGGCATATAGTTATAACCAAGCTCGTTTTTCATATGTGTGTTATTCATAATAAACCAATGGGGGCACTGACTGGGTGGCCCAGTCAGTTAAGTGTCCAACTTGGGATTTTAGTTTAGGTCATGATCTCATGGGTTATGGAATTGAGACCCACAGAGCCCCACATGGAGCTCTGCGCTCAGTGGGGAGTCCACTTAGTATTCGCTCTCCCTCTCCCTCCACCCTTCCCCCCAACACACACATTCTCTCTCTAAAATAAATCTTTTTTTTTTAAATAAATAAATCTTTAAGAAAAATAGTTAACATTTTTTCTTCTGAATTGTAGGAAAACTCATTAGGGAATGATATTTTAACATAAATGCCATTTTTATACCTCTAAGATTCATATAGGAAAAATGTTCAACTTTACAAGCAATTAAAAGAAATGCAAATCAGAATCATTAGAAGCCATTTTCACATATGTCAAGATGAAAAATAAAGTGTCAGTCTCATGTCAGTGAGATTTCAGAGAAATGGCTATTTTTAGGTTAGTAGTAAGAATAGAAGCTCTTGAGGCGCCTGGGTAGCTCAGTGGGTTAAGCCTCTGCCTTCGGCTCAGGGTCCTGGGATCGAGCCCTGCATCGGGCTCTCTGCTCAGCAGGGAGCCTGCTTCCCCTTCTCTCTCTCTCTGCCTGCCTCTCTGCCTACTTGTAATCTTTGTCAAATAAATAAATAAAATCTTAAAAAAAAAAAAGAATGGAAGCTATGTTAGTGTAGTGAAAGCACAGTTTCTCAAGCGAGACTTACCTTGGTTTGAATTGCGGTTTTACTTCCAGTTATGGGACTGTTGCAAATTACCTAATCTCTCTGAACCTGAATTTGCTTGTCTGTAAGATAGGGAAACTATAGCTGCAGGGTGCTTATAGGGATTAAATGAGTTGGTCCTAATAATATTGGGATACATAAAATGTTAGCTGTGATTATTATTGAGGTTTTTCTGAAAGCATTAAGGCAGCTTATGTCAAACACCTTCAGAAATTTCAATTTGGCCAAGTAATTTTGTTATCATAATCCAAAACAAGAAAATCTATTTGTGCCTGGGTATGTTTATTGTAGCAGTATTTATTTAAAGCTGGAAAATTAGAAATTATGTGCAACTATAGGATGCTGGTTGAATTATAGTAGAAAATTACATCTGTTAAACTTTATGGAGAGCTTTTATAATAAAAAGTTCAAGAACAGGAATGATCTCAATTCTGTTTACAGAAATAATGGAAAACAATCGGAGGAAACACAAACATAGTAAGAGTAGTTTTTCTTTACAATAGATTAATACCTCATGTGTTTTGTTTTGCTCTTAACGTATAATCTCCACAAACCATAGGAGACTCTTAATCATAGGAAACAAACTGAGGGTTGCTGGAGAGGGGTGGGCTAGAGGGGTGGGGTCACTGGGTGAGGGGCATTGAAGGCACTTGATGTAATGAGCACTGGTGTTATATAAGACTGATGCATCACTGAACCCTACCTCTGCAACTAACAATACACTATATGTTAATTGAATTTAAATTAAAAAAAATTTTTTTTTAAGTAAACACACATACACACAAATAAAGTATAATCTCCAAGTTTGTTTTTTTTCCAGAGAACAGTTTTTCTTCAGTCCTTAGGAACTTGGCTCCTTCCACCACTCTTACTGGAGGTCGAGGGGCAGCGCCTGCGGGCCCACATTGGGGAGGGGGGTGTTGGGTCCTGTGGTACTCCTGAGAGCAGTGCCTGGCTGCCGTGCTGTGAAGAGCATGGCTTGCTCAGCCCCGTAGGCTCGCACCCAGCCGCGGAAGACACTCATTTTGGCAGTGTCCCTGACACGGCAAATGAATGTCCCGAATGAATAACCAACCTAATAGCCTTATCCCAGGTTGTGCCACAGGCGAGGCTGGGGCAGTGGAAGAGCTCTTTGTGGCACGTCCAGTATTATTCCTTCTTTTCTTGGTCATCTTGGAAGTGAGGACCCGTGAAGGCTGTCTACTTCCTCTCCAGTCTCATCTCTACCACTTTTCTCTTTTTTTTATCTAATTAAATTTATTAAATATGCTTTCATCGTTTATGTAAATGCAGGGTAATATGAGCATATTTGTTATTCTTCGTTCTTGCTAGATACAAGAGGTAGCGCGGTCAATAAACTTGGACAGATTGCTTTCTTTGGTTTAATGATACGTTGTAGAGATCTTTTTATATCAGGACACAGGCATTTTCTCATTGCTTTTTATAATTACATGGTATTGGATCATCTCCTACTGATGGATAGTCGAATTCTAATCTAATCCCTTGCTGTTATAAATGGTGGTCACAGTAAATAATTTGTACATGTGTCTGATTGTATAGTTGGGGTGTTTGAATAGGATTGACTCCATTTTGGAAGATTTCCTTCTAGCGACTGTGCTTGTTGGCACTCCTGAGGGCAGTGTGTCCGAAGGCTTGTTTCCCCTCAGCCTAAACAGTGTGTGGTAACCTTAGTTTTTTTTTGTTTTTTTTTTGTTTTTTTGCCAATGGGCAGACTTCCTTAAAAAAAAAAAAAAGAAGAGGAAGATGGCTCAATGTAATTTTGATTTCCATTTCACTTATACTGAGTTTGAACATCTTTTCCTGCCTTAAGGACCATTTATTTATATCTTTTTCTGTGAACTTTTTATGTACTTCATTTTTCTGTGAGTATTTTTGATGTAAAGAGTGTATTTTATCTTTTTCCAAAGGGCCGCATAGCTATTTGAAATTTTGGTTGTCTTATAATTAATTGCGTCCTTAAGAATGGCCGTGTGAGGGCACCTGGATGGCTCAGTGGGTTAAAGCCTCTGCCTTCGGCTCAGGTCATGATCCCAGGGTGAAGAGAGCCTGTTTCCTCCTCTCTCTCTGCCTGCCTCTCTGCCTACTTGTAATCTCTCTCTCTCTGTCCAATAAAGAAATAAAATCTTAAAAAAAAAATGGCCGTGTGAAATAATGCGTTTTGTTTTGGCATGTTCAGAACTGTGTGTCTGTAGCTTTTGAATTTGAAGGGATAGTTCAGCCTGGTAGAACATTCTTTTTCTCCTGACCATCTGTTTATGATGAGAGCTGTAACTTGTCCAGAATGTCAGATTCCGTCATCCTTTCCTTGGTGTACACTGTCTTTTTTTAATCTTTAGATTTATCTTATTTCTTAAAATTTCTTGTTTGTATTTTACTGTTATGTGTTCACTGTGCTGTTGTTCAGTTGGTTTTGCGTAGGCCTTTGTTGCACACCTGTTGTATGTCCTTTGTCTTCTAGTTATTCTGTCTCATCGTGTTCTCCTTTTCCTCATGTTTTTGCTTTTCTCATTTCTGATCTCTGTGTCTATGAGTGTTTTCTGTGTTGTCGCTTTTCCCCTGTGCATCATCTCCTCACTCTGTCTTCATATCCTTGTTCTTTTTGGTCCAACCCCTTCCCCTCCCCCAGCTTGGGTTCTGCAGGTTCCCGCCTGCCGCCTCCTCTTATCTGGTTATCACCTGCTGTTGTTTATCTGTTCTCTGAGTACTTTGATTTCTCTATTCTTTCAGGTTTTTTATGTCTGTTTTGAGGTGTCTCTTCCTGCTAGAACTTACATCATATTCTGTTCTAATTCGTGGTTTTTCAATTACAGTTTTCATCAGCTTTGTAACAGCCTTGTTCTGTTGAGTTTTCTTTGTCTGTAGGGGCCGTGGTGCTGCTCTTTCCCAAGCCTATTTCCATTAGTATCTGTGTGTGGAGACCGTACCTGTGCCTTTTGTGTTACTCATTTTTTACGTGGACTTTCCTGGACTGGGCATCTGAATGAGCTTTTGGTGGGGAGCTGTGGAGCCTTGGCCAATGTTTCCTTTCAGACTCGGTCAACAACCTTCTCTCCTCTCCTCTTCCAGTGAGCTGTTGCCCTCTGAAATAGCACTTCTGAGGGACCCTGCCTTCTCTGCCTCTTTGACCTTATCTTGTTCAGGCTGGGGTTGGGAGATCTTAATGCCCACCTGTGTTCCTCTCTTCTTGCACTCACTCAGGGAAACATTTCTTGCCTTCTGGTATGATCCCTTCACTTTTAGAAGGTGTATACTGGCTGGCATTTTCTATGATCTGCCACTCTGCTCCCTGCCACTCCCCTGACCCTGGCACTTTCCTCACTTACTTCCTCTGCCTTCTCCAGGACCTGGACTTTTCTCCTGCCCAGCCCTCTTCAGCTTTGGGGCAGCACATGCTCATTCTGGGAGTACAGCTTGCCTGGAGACAGGACACCTGCAGTTGATGGGCCCCTTGGCACTCCATATACTCTCCCTTCTTCCCCATTAAATATATGAGATTTTACTTTTCTTTATGTTTCTTTGAATGACACTTACTGACTTAATATTTTTCTCATAAAACAGGCAGTATCAAGAAGCAAGAGAAACCTACCTAGATCTGGATAATAAAGTAAAGACTTTAAAAAGGTTTATTAAGTTGTTGGAAGAAATAATGACTCATAGATACAAAACATATCAACAATTTAGAAGGTGAGTGCATTTAAAAATATTGCCACATATTTTACATGTTCATATTTTCTTTGTTTTCACTTACCCCTTATAAATAATAAAATTAAATTGAAAGAACTTTACATGATTCAGTTAAAGAAGAAATTGCCAGGTCTTCTTTTATTCGCCAGTACTTATGGTCTGTCATTTAATCAGCAAATTCTGGACTAGAAGGGACTTTTTTATTTATTTATTTGACAGAGAGAGATCACGAGTAGGTAGAGAGGCTGGCAGAGAGAGGGGGAAGCAGGCTCCCTGCGGAGCAGAGAGCCTAATGCGGGGCTCGATCCCAGGACCCTGAGATCATCACCTGAGCCGAAGGCAGAGGCTTAACCCTCTGAGCCACCCAGGCACCCCGTGGAAGGGACTTTTAAAGGGAGCTTATCCAGATTTTCTACTCTATTAGATACCCTTTACTAAGTAACTCGGAGACAGCTGTTCCATCTCTGTTGACATAACTCCTCTGAATGGGGCTCACTGGCTATGCAACAGCCTGTTCCACTGTTGGACACTGCATGTTGTTAAGGGATACAAGTTGTTTTTTTTAAGGGATACAGGTTTTTGATGAGACCTGTTGAGGTGGTACTTAGTTTAGGATCTAATGGAATGGTGTGGGTCCATGAATATAGACTCTGATTTGTTAACTGCTGTGTCTCCAGTACCTGCTCCTGAGCCTGAAGTACAGTAGGAAGTTGATAGATATTGGTGGAAAGAATGAACACAAGATCAGAGACACTGGATATTGTATGTACCCAGAAATCTTCATACTATCAGGGATAGATTGACCCTAATGAAAATCACAAACAACAGGAATAAACCAGAGGTCAGTTTATAGGTAGGGCTGGTCAAGGACTTGACACTTAGAGTCGAGGCAGTCCTAATCTTTGCACTAAACCTTTGTTTTCCCCACTGGCATTCCCTCAGTGACCTGCTTTTTACCCATCTTTAAATCCAAAACTATAATCCTGAGACTATAGAATTTTTTTTAAAAGTATCTAATATGTATGAGGAAATTCAGTTAATTCAATAAAGAGAAGTAGGCTTTGCACGTGTCATCATATTCCTTAACTAAACCGTTGGTTGGTTTTTGAAATGTGTGCTTCAGTTTTGTAAGCATGTTTTTAGGACTTCACTTTATTTTCATTTTTATTTTTTTTATTTTATTTTTATTTTATTTTTATCCTTTTGAGGATAAATAATAATAATATTTATTTATTTTATTTTTATTTTATTCTTATCCTTTTGAAGCTGCTTGTTAAGTGTCATTAGGTGGGACCTGAGCGGCTGGTTCAGGACCAGCTCTTTCCTACCCGTGAAGCAATGCCCTTCACAGTACTCCTCGGACCCTTGTGAGTTAGAAGGCTTCTGCCTGAGGGAACTGAGACTATTCCTGGCTCCAGGTGACCTGTGGGGATTGCTTCTGCTGCACTGGGATGTTTGTTGCCCCAGCTTCCCACATGCAGAGAGAATTCTCAGCTGGAGACTCTGTCCGTGAACTGGGGTTCTCTCTGTGCTGCACTCTAGGCTTTGAGACCTAGAGCAGCTTGGCCTCCCCAGACGCCCAGCTCTGTCTTCTCTAACAGGGAGACCTCCAGGCTTCGCCTGGGTTTCCACTCCCCTTTACTCCTTCTGTAAGTAGTGATGTGGGACATCTATAATATATATAAGGCTCAATTTGTTTGTTTCCTGTATTTTAGAGATCATTTTGACTGTAATTGCCTGTACTGTCTGATGTTCAGTCTGAAAACTTGTTTAATTTCTTCTGTCCAGTGTTTTTGGACGTGTCAGTCTAGGACTATATCCGATGCCTATTTCTCCATCTTTTTCAGAAGCACTAGGGTTTGCTTTTATATTGTTATCCAGAAAATTTATATTTAAAATATTTTCTGTGAATGTACTCATAGTTTATTATCTTGATATCTTTCTTCACCAGTGACATGTTTTATCTTCTTTACCCAGTCTTAAGAGTAATAAGAATGATCAAATTTTTAAAAATTGTTTATCTCTTTACACAGGAGAACCTTGCCATTTTATGAATCTCTCTTAGACATCTCGTGTATGGAAGCAATTAAAGAATACTTATCAGTAGTGAAAGAAAGAAACGTTTACAGAAAATTCTGAAAACCAGCTAGCTGTGGTTGCTGTGTCACAAAAGAAAACAAGCTATCAATATTTTCTGGGGTGGAAATTCAATGTAGTTTAGCAAGGAAATTAGGAAAATGATAAAATGATAGTTACTCTGAAGAAATGAACCTTGGGCTCATTAAGGATCAGAGATGTTAAGAAAGATACCAGGTCTCCTTCTATCTAGATCTTATTTTCTTATTTTCTATACCATTCCCCCCTTGGAGAAATGGCTGCTTCCAGAGCTGGGCAGAGAAGGTACAGATGAGCCTCTTGCTATGCCAGAAAGTCAGTGCTCTGAAGAAACAGGGAGTCATGATGAAAGGACATAAGAGG
Organism: Mellivora capensis; assembly: GCA_004024625.1. Taxonomy (NCBI): domain Eukaryota; kingdom Metazoa; phylum Chordata; class Mammalia; order Carnivora; family Mustelidae; genus Mellivora; species Mellivora capensis. The sequence continues at coordinate 117,687 of PISX010003019.1, read as the reverse complement.
CAGCCTCAGGAGGCTCCCACTGGCCAAACCTGGGCCCGTTTGAGGCAGGAATGGTTGGTAACCCCGTGAATAAAATAAGAATCTGTGACTCCATCCTGATAAATAGAAAAGTGAATAAATAAATAATTGAGGAGGAAGGGAAAGGTGCTCTTTACAGTGGAATGCCATGTGATAAATGGAGTTTGCATTGTTCTAGGCTGTGGGTAAGGCATCATAGGTACAGAACGATGAAGAACTTGCCCTCACCCTTAATGTCTCCATAAATCGAGAGGAGATATGCAAATGATTAGGCCATTTATATTTTTATCTTAACACTACTAGAGTTTACTCTCTCAAGGACAAGATTTATGTCTTCTGTATTAGGGTGATGCCTCATATAAATTGCTTGAATTGATTGATATATTCACATGGATTGGCTGTAATGTAATAGAATTTATTAAATAAGAAATAGCATCTTTATTCTATGATGTTTATTATAAAAGGAAATGAAGTGGTAAAAATGTGGGGACACGAAATATAAAGATGAGAGAAAAAAATCTTTTAAAATCCTACCTATTACTTGGGCAACGAGAGTTAACATTTTGGTATATTTCTCTCTGGTCTTACATGCTGGTTTAAAGATCATACTGAATATACAGTTTTTATATATTTATATTCTTTTTAATGTGCCCTACTTCTTTACTCCAAGGTGTTTGACTTTACGATGCAAATTGTACTTTGACAATCTACTGTCTCAGCGGGCTTATTGTGGAAAGATGAATTTTGACCACAAGAATGAAACTCTGAGCATATCAGTAAGTGTCTTAACTCTTTGTATGCTAATTATTAAGAGAATTAACTGCTGCATTTCTTTTGATAATACATTGATAAGCCTTAATCTGTTGTCTTTGGAAAACAAAAGAACTTACTTTTAAGTTAAGGCTAATGTTTGCCAGAGTGTTGAAAATTAAATCCATCTCACTAGCTAACGCTGCCATGGTACCCCTCCCCACCTCAGACAACCACCAAGAAAATGACTAGAAATTTTATTTTCAGTGACAAATCTTAATTAACCCTCTTTCTACTCCACAGGTTTCTTTTTAAAATCCATGTAGCATTTTAAATTATGAGGGCTGTTATAGAAAGTCCATGGACTCTGGAAGTCACTATAGGAAACCAAGAAAGGATTTCTCAGAAGAACATTCTACCCTTTGTCATTGTCTTTGCACTTATTTCTGAAGGTGTCTGTAGATCCAGCCTCTTTTGGAAAAACAAAGCCACCATATGCAACTTTGCAGAGACTGTGTTTGTGGATTCTTTCATGCATGCATGCGTTGGAAGAGGGAATGTGGGAGACGACATTAAAAATTATGTATTCAGGTGGTCAAGAGCAACCACCGCTCTAAGTAATGGGGGTAAAATTTCGAAGTAATTGCTTACTGCTCTTAGTTGCCATAAATTTTATACTTCACTTTAATAGTTAGAATAAATAATAACTTACAGTACATATATGCAAGACTCATATAATTTTTTAAGAAATAATAATTAAAGAATGATAATGTATTTTTAAATGGTCAAAATACTTAAAAAGGAACTTTATAAAGTATCCAAATGGTGAATAAGTGCCTGAAAAAGCATTCATTATCATTATTCATCGGAAAAATATGAATTTGAGCCACTTGGGGGCTCAGTTAAACATTTGACTCTTGATTTCAGCTTAGGTTCTGATCTCAGGGTGGTGAGATCGAGCTCCATGCTCAGCAGGGAGTCTGCTTAGGATTCTCTCCCTTTCCCTCAACCTCTCCCCTCTCTCCCTCTGTAAAAAAAAAAAAGAAAGAAAAAAGAAAAGTACGAACTTATACCATAATAAATGTCTATCATACTGCTCCCAGTGTGACCAAAAGGAGCCAAGCTGCAAACATTTTATGTTGGTGAGGGTGCGGACTTGGAACTCTTGTATCTCATCAGCAGGCATAGAATTTGATAGAACTAATTTGGAGACCTGTCTGGCAGTGTTTATGAAAGCAATTCTGCTCTTCAGAACTCTTCAAAAACTGATAAAAATTCACCTGATTAAATGGCAATGAGTAAAGTCAGAATAGTTGGGGCGTCTGGGTGGCTCAGTCATTGAGTGTCTGCCTTTGGCTCCGGTCATGATCCCAGGGTCCTGGGATCGAGCCCTATGTCGGGCTCCCTGCTCGGCCAGAAGCCTGCTTCTCCCTCTCCCTCTCCCCCTGTTTGTGTTCCCTGTCTTGCTGTGTCTCTCTCTCTGTCAAATAAATAAATGAAACATTTTTAAAATAATACATCATATGTTAATAAAATAAAAAATAAAAATAAAAAATTTTGAAATAAGTAAAATAAAAAATAAAGTCAAAATAGTTGTTACCTTTTGGATTTGTAGTGACTGGGAGAGAACACAGGGAATCTGCTGGGATGCTAGAAGTGTTCTGTGTCTTGATCTGAGTAATTACCTAGATAACGGAGCTGAAAACTTAATCTTCCTTACTGTATGTAAATTACACTCTAATAAAAATGAAAAAAAGGAGAAAATATTAGGAGTGTTTGGATAATTTAGTCCCCGAGCTAACTGTACAGGACAACTGAAGCTAGCCCCTCTGACATTATCACCCCATTATTCAAAAAGAGTATTACTGTTCTAAGGATCCTTTTGTTCTCTAGTCTTCATTTTACAAATAAGGAAACTGAGACCAAAGTCCCATGATAAGTTAATAATAAAACGGGGTAAAATTTAGTTCTCCACAATTAGTCTAGGGTTTCATTTATTAGATTGATACAAAATGCAGTTTTGGAGTGAAGGACTACATCCTGTTAACTTAGTTCTTGCTTTTATGTGGGTAGTTCGGTTGGTTGGTTGGTTGGCTTGATTTGGCTTTTTACTACTGAGTTCCTTTTTCATTTGGATTCTCACAGATTCAGGTTTATGGATGATAAATTAAAATTTCCGTGTATGTTTAAATTCAGATTTTTTTATAACCCTTTTATAAATGAATGCTAATTGAGAGGCACATAATTTTCAAATGGTGGATGAGATAAATATGCAAAGCTATGTGTTTGCTAAAACTCATATGGTGAAACTTCATGATGGACAAGCTGATGGTGCCCCGTTTTTCCACCTTATGGGTATATATGTATGTCTGGAATCCTGTCCAAATAAAATAGAATTCCTTCTAATGTTCTTTTATACTGTCTCCCCAGGATATTGTGTAAAACAGTTTGTTATTAATTTATTAATTACTTTATCATTATCCCTCTGAGCCCTTACTCAGAGGAATTTTTTAAAGAGATTTTACATGTTTCAGTTAGTTGTTGCTGATATTCCTTGGCCAGTGTGAGCCTCTTTAAGTTGGTCCTGTTGTCTTCTTGACGTTCAGTAATTACCTTTAAAGCAGCTTAGCCACTAGATGTCAGTGTAATTCAAGTAACAAAAGATTATCTTAGCCCGTAGCAAATGCTTAAAGAAAGCAAGCAATCTCATGCACAGTAGCATTGAAAATAATAAAATACTTAGGAATAAATTTAACCAAGGTGGTGAAAGTTCTGTACACTGAAAACATAAGACATTGATGAAGGAAACTGAAGAAGACAAATAAATGGGAAAATAGCCCACATTCATGGATCAGAATTAATTAATATTGTTAAATAGATGTCATTTCCAAATCACTAAATCACTAAATGATTTGGGTTTTTTTTTTATTTTGTTTTGTTTTTGTTTTTGTTTTGACCGTAAACCCGTTCTTTTCTAATGCTAGCCAACCTTTCTGTAAAGAATTTAGTCTGACTTTTGCTCCACTTTGTTTTTTAACTCATTCAAGGTTCAGCCTGGAGAGGGAAACAAAGCTGCTTTCAACGACATGAGAGCCTTGTCCGGAGGAGAACGTTCTTTTTCCACAGTTTGCTTCATTCTTTCTCTGTGGTCCATTGCTGAGTCTCCTTTCAGATGCCTGGATGAGTTTGATGTCTACATGGTAGTGTTACATTTTGAATTCTCAAAGTTTTGTTGTTGTTGGAAATGTGTATTTTGAAAGGAAGCAATTCTCTCTTTAGTATTACCCCCAAGAGAAGGGATCCTGCCCTGACACTTTAGTCCATGAGAGGTGGTAGGGAAGAACTAAGAATTCTCGTCTGTCCTTGAAAGCCCGTCCTGGGCTTCCGGCTCTCCTCTAGCCTGTCTCTACCTTCCATTTCACAGGGGTAAGCATTTCCTTGCACTGCTTGGGCCAGAAGAGCAGCGATACCACACAAGGGGCAGAAACATTTGAATTGGAAATTACAAACCTAACTTCTGCAGAGGACTTTGGGCCTCAGTTTCTTCATGCATAAAATAACATCATTAATCTTTCCCATCTCACAGCGTTACGGTGAGACCCTCCAGTCTGACGTGTAAATGCACTTCTGATGGCGGAGGGAGTGTGAGGCCTCACCAGCCAGCTCTTGACCATGCTGTGTACTTCTTCATGACTTATTCTTTCCTAAACCCACTGTAATCTGGGTCTAGACTATGATACTGCAGCAAAACTTGCTTAGCGAGGATCATCAATAAACCTTTAGTATTATTTTAATTCTTTGAAGTATTTGGTACCAGAGACATATCCTCCATTTCCTATAATGTCTTCTTGCCAGTTTCTGCTTTCCTCTTTTCTGGTCTTTTGTGTTCCAAGCTGCCTCCCCTAATGCCATTCCCCTTAAATGTGTGAGGTCCTCTCGGTTTTTTATACTGTTATTCATTTTCCTGGATACCATACCCTACCTACGCCTACACACTAAACACACACACACACACACACACACACACACACACAGTCTCCAACACTACCACCTACATCTAGATACCAGCAAATCTGAGTGTCTCCTCCTGACACCTCTTTTGCGCTCCAGACCTATATGCCCAACCACTGCTAGACGTTGTCAGGCACAATGGTGCCTCAGACTCTGCAAGTCTTCCACTCAGAGCCTCTTCCTTTTCCTGAATCCCCTACTTTGATTGCTGCCAAATTGCTGTTACCTAGTGGTTACCTCTCACTGCCAGAACTTTGACGTATCTGTCATCCTTCCTTCCTTTTTACTTGCCCATCACGTCTAACCTTCTATGTCTCTGCTCCTTCCTGTTAGCTTGGCTCTGTCTCCTCACCCTGTCCGTCATTACCGCCTCCTGTCCAGACTCCCAGACTTTAATCTTCCTTCTTCTGTGGTCCCTCCCTCACTGTTTTGCCAGGTTTATATTTCTAAAATGAATCTGATCATGGTCACTTGCTTGTTTAGAACTCTGTGGTCGTGAATTATCTTATCTAGGATGAATGTTTACTTCTTTGGGTAACTGAGATGCTACATGCCCCTACTTCTGTGGCCATCCTAAGCTACTTGTGATTTTCCAAACACTGTGTCCCTGCCTTTTGTGCCCTTCTTTGTGTTTGTCAGAATCCCACTCCTCTTTCCAGACTTGGTTCGGATGTGACCTTTATACAGCCTCTGTGACCACCAGGCAGGATTTAGGAACCTCTCAGAGCTCCCTTGGCACCACCCCACACCAATTCATACTATTATTTTTATATTTTATAATATAGAATGTATTATTATGTAATTTTATATTATATATACATTTTACTATTACGTATCTTACACATTTTCATCCTGATGTTACCAACTATGTCTTGATGATATTTCTACCTGCCTGATGCCTAGTCCATAATAAATACAAAGTGCTCATTCATGGACTTTATACCTGTGACTCCTGTATAATCCGTCCTTCAGTGTCATTTTTCCCCTGCGATGCCGTTGCTGCAATTGGTTAGAAATTTTCTGAGAACTGGTTTCAGAACTAATCCACAAACCGCAGAAGAGGACTTATTCTTACCAGGCGCTCATTTTGTTTGAAATGCCATTTTGCAGTCTTATCACCCATCTTATTTGTCAGATTTAATTCTGATAACTTCTTTCTCTTTCAGAAACTTAGAGGTTCTTAATCAGAATGGCATTTTGCCTCATTGGAATTAACTGAGAAAAATGTACCCAAGTTCTGAAAACCAATCAGAACCAAATGCGTATATTTTGGTGGTTTGGTAGCTTTGTTATTAAATGATAGGCCTCCCCAGGGCGATGTTGTGAAAGGACAGCATCTGCTTGTGCCAGCTCTCGTTATTTTTGTTAACTTTAAGTGAGATTGCTTTACAGATATGCCGGAGGGAAGGAATTATGTAATCCAAGCCACTGAGCAGTGTAACCAGGATGCTGGTCTGCCTCCAAAACCGTGTGTCCTGAAGCCCATGCCATCCTCCACAGACAGTTTCAAACAGACCTTTAAAATAAACACATGCCTGTAAACACATTTGGTTATGTTTTCAACTTTTCATTTTCAAGATACTTTGATTTTTTTTTCTTTCACTGTTATTTAAACTCAGAAAATGTAAGCCCACGGTTTTAGTTTTCAAAACCTGTTACAATGAAGCATTGTTTTGATATACACTGATATGCTATTTAACTTACTTTAAAGATTGAGTTGAGGAACTGGTTTATAAATTTAAATTGGTTCAGGGCGCCTGGGTGGCTCAGTCTGCTAAGCGTCTGCCTTCAGCTCAGGTCATGATCCTAGGGGCCTGGGATCAAGCCCTGAGTCGGGCTCCCTGCACAGCTGGGAGCCTGTTTCTCACTCTCCCTCTGCCTGCCACTCCCGCTGTTTGTGCTTGTGTGCTCTCGCTCTCGCTCTCTCTCTCTCTGTGTTGCTCGCTCTCTCTCTTTTAAATAAATAAATAAATAAATAAATAAATAAATAGGTTCGCATTGTATGCATTATAGAAAGTGATGGGGTAGGGACAGAGGTTTTAAAACATCCTAATCATTGAGAGGAATTTTGAGAGAATTTAGTAACTTTATCGCTGTCACTTGATATTGTTCTCCTGAGGGATTAATTACTATTACTGTACAAATTAGATTCATTCTCTAACATTTCGTTTTGTCTTTGGAATATTTGCAGGTTATTTTAATTGCTAAGTGTATTTGAGGGAGGGAGCTGTATTTACAAATAAACTTGACTGTAGAAATTACCTGGAAGATACGTACATTCAGTTATTTTCCCCTAATAGTTCTGAATATTATCTTTCCCTGTATGGATAGTTTGGCATAGTAGCTGATCCTGGACAAAAGTGTGGGGGTTTTGTCGAGCAGCGAGCAGAACGCTGCTTTTGCAGGAACATGACTGATGCAGCAGCGATCCTAACTTTGTTCTTCAGGACATGGTCAACCGGAGGATTGCAATGGACATGATACTCAAGATGGCAGATTCCCAGCGTTTCAGACAGTTTATCTTGCTCACCCCTCAGAGCATGAGGTAACTTCAGAAAATTCTTCTGTGAATATATAAATCGAGTATATAAAAGGAAGAAATAAATCTCTTGTAATCTCAAGTTTTTAAAGGCAAATACATAAAACAATAAAAAAAATCAGTTCCAATGTCAGGAGATTTAAGATAATTTTTCCTTTTTAAATATTTAAAATGTTGTTTGTGTTATCTCCCTTCCATAACAGAAGCAAGTTGATGTGAATATGATTATTGAATTGTTACTATTTCTATTTTGACTCTGTTCCTTTGTGGTTATCATGACCAACTAATAAAGTAATTTTGGTAATTCTGTTTAGACTAAAGACACAATTTATAATTTCCCTAGTCTTGGCTCTTCTCCTGGTGACTTACTGCTACTAGTCTTTCTAACTAGAGAACTCTGTTCTGTAGCCAGTCAGCAGGGGTTGTGGACGTACAAGGTGTCAGGCATTGTGTCACTCCTCTAATGTGGTCACTTGACCCCATGGGGATTGAAATTTATGAAATTAATGATTGAGAATAGTCAGGTAACTGCTTCCTGGCTAGACAAGAATAAGAATTAGAAATAGCTGGGATATAAATCTCTTTTTCTTTTTCTTCTAAACTGAAAGCCCATAGCAATTAGCAGGAAGTTAATTTTTCAAAATGAAAAATTATTTCTTTATTGCATATTATATTTCTCTTAGAACTCCAGATAGTCAGCAGTAGAATTTTTTTAATGTGAAAAAATTTTCCTAGTAATCAGAGTAATTAATTTTGCTTCCTCTAGTTCACTTCCATCAAGTAAACTGATTAGAATCCTTCGAATGTCTGACCCGGAAAGAGGACAAACTACGTTGCCCTTCCGACCTGTGGGTCAAGAGGAAGAAGAAGACCGAAGTTGATCTGTAACTTCCTGTGCCCTGCACCATGTCCTCATGTTGAAGGATTGTAAAGGGAAACAGATTCAGGAGTATTTGATGAAATAAAATGAAACTGGAGATAATCTGAAATAAAAGAAACTCCTTTATATATCTGGCCCCAATAAAATATGTAAATAATTCTAGAAAGGCTACTATAACAGACAATTTAAAATTTCTGTTACTTTACTTTGAGGAAATTAATTTCATAGTACTGGTTTTAAATCTTTTTTTAACTTTGCTTTTTTTTTAACCATCTACTTTTATAGGTTGCTTTTCAGAAGTAAAATTTTGTACATATGTACATGTACATATCTGTTTAGTTTGGGTTCATTTCTATGGTATTTTGTAAGAATTACAATAAAAGTTTGAGCACCTGATTATATTTAGTTTTGTTTTCCAGAATATCACATTCTCATTGCAGGTGTGGGGGTACGCAGGCGGTCGTGGACAGGGACCAGTTTGCAGTGGATTTATTGTCTGTTTTGCTTATTAATTAGGAGGGACCCACACAGGACTATAAACATAGCTCAGAATTCCTGCAAGGTCATTTTGTATCATTAGAGATACAACTATGGATTTAGACTGTGCTTTTAATGATCATATTTCTTTTCTTTTTTTTTTTAATTTCATTTCTTTTCAGCGTAACAGAATTCATAGTTTTACACCACACCCAGTGCTCCATGCAATGCGTGCCCTCCACAATACCCACCACCTGGCTCCCCCAACCTCCCACCCCCCGCCCCTTCAAAACCCTCAGGTTGTTTTTCTGAGTCCATAGTCTCTCATGGTTCGTCTCCCCCTTCCAATTTCCCTCAACTCCCTTCTCCTCTCCATCTCCCTATGTCCTCCGTGTTGTTATGCTCCGCAAATAAGTGAAACCATATGATAATTGACTCTCTCTGCTTGACTTATTTCACTCAGCATAATCTCTTCCAGTCCCGTCCATGTAATGATCATATTTAATTCAAATTTCGGATGCCGTCTCTATGGCACTCGGAAGGAGCACCAGAGCACCAGCGCTCTGACCCAGAGCCTTTCTCAGTCCTTTAACTTGCGTCCACCCAACTAAGCGTCTAACCCATGTCACAGTAGGACTGTGACACAGCACCACACCTTGACCTGCTTGCCCGGTTTCAAACCCCTCTGTTCATGGGCCAGTGCTCTTGGCTCAGCTCGGGCTCAGCTGAGAGGACCCAGGCTGTGGAGAAGGACTGGGAAAACTGGGGCTCCCCTTGGAGCAGGAAAGCAGCGCAGAGCCAGAGGCCAGCATGTTGGTGGTGAGCTGACATCCGTATCATTAAAGACACATCCTGATTTTAGAGTTGAGTGTGCTTCTTAGAATGATAAAATATAGCATATTGTAGGAAATGGCATTTATTGATTTTTTTTTTTTTTTTTTTTTTTTAAAGAAGGCATGAATAAGACTCCCACCTATGTTCTCTTTGATACTAGGGTAAGTGCTTTTTAGGGTAAATTTTTAAAAGACAGACTTGGCTATCCAAGAAGCATTCCCTGTAATGCTAGCAATAAATATTTATGTAATTGAAAAGGAAGCATTTTAAGAAAAAAAAGCAGTATTGTAAAAGCAGCAGCACTTCTATTGTTACTAAGAAAAATCAGATTTTGTTTTTTATTTTAGTAGGCGGGGGAATCTGATTAACGTTAAAGTGAGATCAGTTGGCAAATGAGAAGCCCCAAAATCTGTGCTTTTCCTAATTAAAAATTTACAGAAAGAGGTAATGTATGCTGAAAGTTGATAAACACCTCCCATACCGATGTGAAGTCTGACTTTGTAAAGTCAGACTTTATAACTAGTTTGTATCAAAACTATTTTTTAGCATACATGTGCTTTTTTCAAATAAAAAATGAAATAAAATAGGGGCGCCTGGGTGGCTCAGTGGGTTGGGGCCTCTGCCTTCGGCTGAGGTCATGGTCTCAGGGTCCTGGGATCGAGCCCCGCATCGGGCTCTCTGCTCAGCAGGGAGCCTGCTTCCTCCTCTCTCTCTACCTGCCTCTCTGACTACTTGTGATCTCTGTCTATCAAATAAATAAAAAATCTTTAAAAAAAAAAGAAATAGAATATACCAAATGCATATTAGCTAAATAATTTTAGTGTCTGAATCTTTGTGATAGTTTGTGAACATTACAGTTCTGAATAGAGAATGGAAAATAACAATCCTCAGGTATCCAAACACCTTTTGTGAGGAGTCGAAGATGATTCATTGCTTTAGCCTCACAAAGTTTTGGTTTCAACTATCATAAGTGAAAATATCTTCAACTGATGTTCTAATTAATAACAACACTAATTAGAGTAAAAGAAGAAAAAGTTTTTTTTTTTAATATGTGCAACTTCTAGAAATAAAACTTGAAATGTGTATGTATTGAGTGACTTCACAACATCATGCAGAGGGTTCCCCAGCCCCTGGTTTAGTCAGGACTGAGCTGAGTGATGAGATCCCAGGAAACAAGGGACACCTGTTCCCTTGGCCTCTTCAGCCCTACCTTCCCAAATCCGTGGGGTGGACATGATTAAGATCGTTAAAATGACAAATGTGATGAGTTGTAGTAAACCAAGATAGAAATAGAGTTACTCAAACCAATAATCAACACTAAAGATTCAGGCACTGCCTTCTTTTTTCTTAAGTATTTTCACTTCACTCCATCCCATCCTCAAGAGCTGCTTCCTTCCTGCCCCCCCACCCCCACCCCCATCTTCCCCACTTCACCTCACACGTCTTCAAGATGTCCAGAGACCAGAATGCTTCAATTCTGAGTGAGTAACTGTTGTCTGGGACTTGAGCTGGATCAGAAGTGTCACCAGCCGTGCTGGAGTCCAAGTGATCCAGATTTCCCGCGAATTAGTCTGGGTTATCATGACCCGAGTCTGTGACGAGCTGGTTAGATTTAGGACTGTTTCCATATACATCCACAAAGATGCCTATACTTTGACCAACTCAGATTTTCCAGAGAATTGGTTTGAAATTTAGAGTTCGAAAAGTTTAAACAGTAACTGATACCTCATGACTTGAACTTAGTGGCTGTGGATGGAAAGTTACATCAAAATATTATTTAATGGGAACAGCTTTTGTTCTTTAGAGAGTGGTAAAGTTATGTGGATATAAATTCGCTATTTCTTTGAGTCAGCAAATGAAGTTTTCTTCATTATTTATAGTGTTGACACCTAACCTATTGCATTTTGGCTAAGGCATCTGGATAGATTCCACAGAAACTAATAGGGCCTGAGAATATTCATTGATCAGCACGCTTAAGAAAGCTGTTGCTGCCTGACTTTCTCAAGTATAGGAATGTAGATAATTCATTCATTCAAAAATGATGAAGTTCCTGCCATGTGTGTGCTTGCAACAATTTAAAGCACGGGGAATACTACTGTGAGTAATACCAAATATGCCCTCGGGGAGCTCAAATTCTAGTTCAGGGAAACATCTAGTGTCTATAATTCCCGAGAACAGTAATTGCTGTGTGTGATAAAGGAGGGTAAAGAGTTGAGCAGAGGGGTGGTGTCTCAGTAGTGTCGAGGGAAGACTTTGCAGAAGGGAATATCTAAGCAGAGCTGAAATGAGCGAGAGAACGAGCTGTGGGAAGACCTGGGCAAGCGTTCCAAGCAGAGGGCACGAGGGCGAAGGCCATAAGTGATAATGGACTTCATGTCCAGGGGTCGTGAGGCCCATGTTGGCAGAGTTCAGTGAGCAGAGGGGATGAGGTGCAGAGTAAGGCAGAAGGAAGCAAAATCATTCGACATCTAGTAAGTTTTCAGACCTGGTCTAGTCAACATACTCGAATAATCTCTGGCTGCTGTGAGACTAGGTTAGGATTGGAGTCTGGCCAACGAGAGCAAGCTTTGGCAGTGGTCCAGGTAAGAGGTCATGGTGACTTGGGCCAAAGTAAAGGAGGTAGAAGCGTTCAAGTGGAAAATGAGGCAGTGGGATTTGCTGGGAATCCTATTGAGGGGGGAGGAAGTAGAAATCAAGGGTAATTGGTCTGGGGCCCAAAAAGTGTAAGAATGAGTGTGCTGTTCACAGGGAAGATGCAGAGGTGGGGGCAAGGGCACTGGTACTTGGTGAGTAACGTCACACTGGTGAGTGTAAGAATGGAAAACAATAACGTGACTTGAAGAGTCTGGAAATTATATTTCGCCAGCAAGATGCTGGGGAAAACCCGAATTGTTTGCCCAAAATATTGGAGAAGCTTAATTGCTTACAAGAAAGGACCTTAGGAAAAAAAAAAATGGGGCACCTTGGTGGCTCAGTGGATTAAGCCTCTGCTATGCCTTCAGCTCAGGTCATGATCCCAGGGTCATGATCAGGCTCTCTGCTCCGAGGGGAACCTGCTTCCTCCTCTCTCTCTCTCTCTGCCTGCCTCTCTGCCTACTTGTGACCTCTGTCTGTCAAAATAGTTTAAAAAAGGACCCCAGGGAACCCATGTTATTTTATTTAAAGCTCTTTAACTATCAGTTTCTTGCTATTTCCCTACCCATCCTTTGCCTTTAGGCTCTCGGAAGACATCTGTTTAAGCATGTGTTTTACCTGTTGACATGCGTTCCAGCCAAGTGGAGGAAATAAGCATCTGGCCTCTTTAAGAAGTCCGCATGGTTCAGCCAGAGACTCCTGAGTGAGTGAGTTACAGGAAATACGAAGTCTTCCAACAATAGGATTCCCTTGTAAAAAGCAAGATTGGAATCTAACTCCCTTGAATATGGATGGGTCTGTGGCTGTCTTGTCATCAGTAAGATGCTGTGGAAGTGATACTTCCCAACTTATGAGGTCAGGTCAGAAAAATTTATGAGACCTCCAACCTCTCTGCCGGAGTACTTGTGCTGGAGTCTGAACCACCATGAACGTCGTGAGCGCCGGGGCGCCTGGGTGGCTCAGCCAGTTGGGTGTCTCCCTTCAGCTTGGGTTGTGATGCCAGTGTCCTGGGATCCGTGAGCCCCGTGTAGGGCTTTCTGTTCAGTGGGGAGCTTGCTTCTCCCTCTCCCTCTGCCTGCTGCTCCCCCTGCTTGTGCACACACATGCTTCCTTTCTCTGTCAAATAAATCAATCTTAAAAAAAAAAAAAAAAGTCGTGTGTGCTGAGGCCACCATCCTGTGAAGAAGCACAAACTAGCCCGGGGGGAGGAGGCCTGAGACCACAGGAAGAAAGAGGCCGGCCAGACCCCAGCTGCTCCAGACCCGGAGCCAGAATCACCCACTCGAACCTCTCGCAAACTCCTGACCCTCAGAAACCAGGGAAGTAACAAAATGATTGTTTCTGTTTGTAGCCACAACGTTTTGGGGAGCAGTTATTGTGGAGCACTAGTAACTGAGCCGCGCCCATTACTACACCACCCACCCCTAGAGACGATTCTGATGTGACAGTTCCTTTCCTTTTATGCGACTTTGGTGTTCTTCCTGTGAGAATGAGTTTTTCATTTGTATATATTATACCATGCATATTTCCCCATTCGGCATTTAAGAGAGCTTTGTCTGGGGCGCTGAGTGGCTCAGTCGGTTAACTGTCTGCCTTCCGCTCAGGTCATGATCTCAGGGTCCAGGTTCCACAGGGAGTCTGCTTCTCCCTCTCCCTCTGGCCCTCCTCTCTCTCAAGCTCTCTCTCTCTATCTCGCTCCCTCTCTCAAATAAATAAATAAAATCTTTAAAAAATAAAAAGTTACGGCCATGTTGCTGTGTATGCATCAGTCTCTTGCTTCCAGCCAGCGTGTAGTACGCGTAAGGTGCACTGACCACCTTGTACTTACCTAGTCCTCCAGTAGTGGACCACCAGGTGGCCTGCAGTTCCCACAAAGAGCTGTCACAGACATCTTGGGACACATCCTCTCATGACCCTCTGGGAGAGCCTCTTGGGGCAGTATACCCAGAAGTGGGAGTGCCACCTCTCAGGGCACATGCCCCCTTAATCTAGCCAAGTGCCTGGACAGCTTGCCAGCCTCCCGGTACACGTCTATACTACCAGAGCCGTGCTCACCTGCTGGCCCAATCTCCACATTTTATTTATGAAAAGAACTAGTGGTGGGGGAGCACTGGGTGGCTTAGTTGGTTGAGCATCCAACTCTTGGTTTCAGCTTAGGTTGGGATCTCCTGGGTTGTGGGAAATAGCCCTTCTCAGGCTCCATGCTCATCGGGGAGTCTGCTTGAAGATTCTCTCTCCCTCTGTCTCTTACCCCACTCATGTGCATTCTCTCTCTCTCTCTCTGAAATAAATAAAATCAATCTTTAAAAAAAAAAAAAAGGAAGAAAGAAGAACTAGTCAGTCTGTTGGATCCATAATTGCCCTCAATACTCACTTCCTTCATTCAGGTCTTACTTCAAATATCATCTAACCACTCTATCACAAATCACCGCTGCTACATCCCATCAATCCCCATCCTTCTGAGCTTGTGGTTCTTCATTGTTCTCACGGGTGGTCGTGTGTGTGGTGTTTGGTTATTGTCTGTCTTCCCCATGAGGACGGTGTTGGGTGCCCAGTAGGTGACCAGTGAAGATCTGCTATGAACGCAGTGTCAGAGTCTGACTTAACCGAGTACCACTCCAAGGAGCCTCCCTAGCGCCTCACACCCCCGCCCTGCCTCACTCAGGGGCAGGGAACATCCGGAGGCCCCGAAGCTCTCCCATCTCTCCCTGCCCCCAAGGTGGACTCACCAGGCATGGGGGCAGGACATTCTAGTACCCTTGGGACAGTTCCATCAGTGACTCAGGTACCGTCGGTGTCCCGAGTGTTTGTGGGGAGATGTGCTTGCTCACAGCTTCTTGTTGAATGGATGCATGGAATCATGAGGCCCTGGGCTCTGGTCTTAGTTAATGATCCTGAGACAGATGAAGAGTATTTAGGAAAAAAAAAAAAACAAGCCCTCAATAAAAAGTGAGTAATATAGCACTGCCCTGTCTGATACTATAACTATTGGCTACATGGGACAAGTTAAGTTTAAATTAATTATCATTATTTTTTAGGGGGTGGGGGAGGGGCGGAGGAAGAGGGAGAGAGAGGATCTTAAGCAGACTCCCTGCTAAGTGCAAAGCGCAACACGGGGCTCATTGTCATGACCCTGAGATCATGACCTGAGCCGTAATCTAGAGTTGGACGTTTAACTGACCGAGCCACCCAGGAACCCTAAATTTTAATTAGTTAAAATGAAAAATTCAGTTCCTCAGTCACACTAGCCATATTGAAGTGTTCAATAGCTACACATTGCTAGTGCAGACATACACCTTTCCATCATCATAGAACGTTCTGTTGCACAGCACTGCAGGAAAAACCTGAGCTTCTCTAGACGTGTTCTGAAAATACCAACCTGTCCTTAGACTTCTTGAGGGAATCTTTTCTCCCTGCCTTCCTCAGGCTTAAAAGGGTCAGAATTTTGTCCCATCATTAAAAATAACAATTAGCAGGATGCCCGGGTGGCTCAGTCAGTTAAGTGTCCAACTCTTGGTTTCAGTTCAGGTCATGATCTCAGGGTTATGAGATCGATCCCCACATTGGGCTCAGGACTCGGCATGGAGTCTGCTTCAGATTCTCTCTTTCCCTCTGCCCCTCCCCCACTCTGTCTCTAAAAAAGAAAAAGAAAAAAAATTAAAATAACTAGTATACTTTTGACTTGGAAAGACAGAAGTGTTCTTTCCCACAGGTGCTTTGGTAGGACACATCTCAGCTGGCGGCATGTCCTCCACAGCCCCTGAAGAAGGTAACGTGTTTCTAGCACCCAGGCACATCGAGATGAAACTTAATTTTATACGATGAGCATTTTTTGAGAACAAACAAGTTTTCTGTTTTATCGAAACTTTACATACCATGTTAATTGTTCCTCTTTTGAGGTCCAGGATGAATATTTGGAAAGTTTTATTTTTTTTCCCCTTTTGTGGTTGTTAATTCTCTGAATTCCAAAGATGTGTATTTCGAGGTAAATTTGGTAAGTCATTGCTAGCTGACCTTTGATAATTATGAACATCCCTTTCAGATTTAGAATTATGAAATAAGAATTGAAGGAAAAAGTCAAATATTATAAATTTATTTGGGACATCTATTGCCACCTTTTTGGAAGCCTTTGAAAATCCAAGCAGAAATCAATACACTTCCAGCTTTTTTTTTTTTTTACTTTCAATAAATAATATCTTTGTGTATATGTATATAGAGATAGATATACTTAATTAATGAGTCAGTTAGCAGGATTTTTAAGTTTTATACTGCATTAATTCCAACATAGCTCTTTCCAGATTGATAGAATGCAAATGAGGTAAGAATTAAGGCAAACCCAAAAGGCATGCAAATGTAGCACATTTATGTTCACTGGTAACACAGGCTCTTGAGTGTGGACCACCCAGAGGAGCCGAGGCTCCGCCGTGGGCCTGTCCAGTACTATTTTACAGGAGAATGGAGACACAGCCTATATTAAGTTACATTACCATGGGGGGCTCAGTGCTACTAACATGTAATCAAGGAGACACGAGCATTAGCAAAACATGAACAAGAAACCATAGAACTCTTTGCAGCACATTTCTGCCCAGGCTTGAGGGGAGAAGGGGTTTTAGGAAATGATGTTACACATATCACATTGTGGCAGGTTGTTTTATAATATATGCTTTTAAAATTCATTAGCAAATGACATTCTCATGCACACAAGTGTTTCAAACACAAGAAGCAAGTCCATTGATAGGTAGTCCAAGCAATATCTGTGTGCGTGTGTGAGTGTGTATGTGTGTGTGTGTGTGTGTGTGCGTGTGTATAGCTGCAGACTGAATGGAACATTGAGACTTCTGTGCAGTCCATAGCATGATCTCAGCTCATTTCTGAATGTCGCACTGCAGAAGTAATACAATGGAAGGGTCGCTCTTTGCAGCTTCTTTGAATTCATCCAGTGTAATCTGGTCATCTTTGTTCTTATCCATCTTGCTGAAAATCTTGTCTACTCGCTGCTCAGGGGTGAGGCCGTCCTCGTTCATTTTCATCATGATCACGGTGCCTACCATCTTATAGATAGCCTTGGGAAAACCAGAAACAGAGCGTAAACGTCTCCCACAAATTGATAAAGAATTTAAATTTACTTCAAAGGACTCCGAAATCGTTTTAAATAAGATGGTGATATGATCAAATATGTGTGAGTCTTGTGACTAATAGGGCATAAAAGAATTTCATCCGACTCCCAAGTTTCTGACTGGAGGGAGTGGGGAGAAAAGTGGTAGGAGCAAGAGTAATAGATGAGAAGATTCAGGAGGAAAATGATGAGCTCAGTTTTAAACATTCTGGGTTTGAAGTGCACTGGTGCTTGTGGATTTAGGAAAACAGGAAATGGGGTCCCAGCTGTCGTAATGAACTTACAGTTGGCTAAGACAATCAACCAAAGTGGGCCAGTAACATTTAGCCCAGAAAGAAGATAGTGTGGGCAGATCTGTGGATCAGGGACTCTGTTCTTTCGTAAGTTAAAGAATTTGTCTATCCAGTTCAATTAACCATAAACAAGTAATTCTCAACGTGGGAATTTCCTAAATAGAAACAACTTTCTATTGCCCACCTCTACCAAGACCTGCAGGAGAACGTTCCTAGCAGCATTATTAAGAACCGCCAAGGAGTGGAAGCCACACCAGCGCTCGCTATCGGGTAGACAGGTGAACAATAAGCCAGATCTGTGCAAGTGAATACTATTTTAGGGGAAAAAAAGGAATGAAATACTGATAAATCCTACAATTAAAAAAAAAAGCCAGACAGAAAGACCATATATTTATATTGTATGGTTGTGTTTATATGATGTGGCCAGAGACACAAATCCCGACAGACAAAGAAGAGTGGAGTCTTCTGAGTCTGTAATAGGAACTGGCAGGTGGCAGGAGGGGCCTTCCTGGGGGGATGAAAATGTTCAAAAATTGGATTATGGTGATGACTGCATACTTTGGTAAATTTACTAAAAATCATTTAGCTTTACAGTTAAAACGGTTGAATTTATGGTCTGCAAATTATAGCTCAATAAAGCTTTTTAAGATGCCTGTTAGAGGAGCCAAGATGCCCACCAGGGGAAAGCTGGTTTGAGGAAGAGGGGAACACCCAGCAGAGCAGAGCTAAGTCAAGGGCAGAAGAACTGAGTCTGCTAACATCCTCTGCGCCCAGCGTCAGGGCCCAGCAGCTTGGATCTGTGACTTTTCCCAGCGCAGCGCTGAGGCAGGGGACGGGGGTCGGGTGAAATCAAGGCCTGGCACGCAACTACCCGGGCTCTAGGCACAGAAGAAAAGAAGTCGCCGCAGGCTAGGGCCTGCCACAGCTTCTTCCTGGGAGGTCTGCCTTCTGTGCCTTGCGGCCCTGGTCCTAGCCCGAACCGTCCCGCCCTGGTCCCAAAGTCCAGCAGCACCGCTAGGTCCACTGAAGCCCAGCCGGCCCCGTCCTGCCCCAAGGCTCCCCCCTCCCCGCCCCTGCTACCCAGGTTGCCCCACTATCACCCCCCAACCCCTCCTCTCTACCCACCCAGGCCTCCCACCTTCCTGCCCACCCCTCAACCCCAGCCTCAAGGGTCCTGCCCCGCCCTGGCCCTGCCGTCCGGGGTCCCCATCGCCCTGCCCCGAGCCCCCCCCCCCCACCTCTATGATCTCCAGCATCTCCACCCGCGTGATCTTGCCGTCGCCGTCCAGGTCATACATGTTGAAGGCCCAGTTCAGCTTCTGCTCGAAGCTGCCCCTCGAGGTGATGGACAGGGCGCAGATAAACTCTCGGAAGTCGATGGTGCCGTCGCCGTTCTTGTCGAAGGTTCGGAAGGCGTGCTGGGCGAACTTGGAGGCGTCCCCGTAAGGGAAGAACTGTAAGCAGAAGGCACAGGTTCAGGGGGTTGGAGGCCCCAAACCTCAGGGCCCGATGGGGTCCAGGAAATCCTGGACGGCCTCTGCGCCGTCCCGCGGAGCCGGGCAGCTGGGGAAGCAGGTGTGGCCGGCAGGCCTCCCGCCCGGACAGCAGGCTGGCCGGTGCTCAAGGCCGAGGGCAGGCGTCCATCAGGCTATTTCCTGTGGAGGAGGCTGGGGCATGTGGCCTTCGTGTTGGCTGGGCCCTCAAGCCCGCAGCCAGGGTCCCTCATCCGTGGCTTCCCTGCCCCTCTCCCACAAGGACGAGGACTGAGGCAGGTAGCTGACTTCCATCCCCAAGCAGGGTGGTGCTCCAGAGTTTCCTCTGCCTCCCTGGGGACCTCTAGGTTTGCTGCCCCATGGGGCCAGCACGAGGTTGCCCAGACCTGGTTTTCTCTGCCCCCGGCTCCCCAGGGCCCGCCCACACTCCTCTCCCCGGGTGAGGCTCCAGCGGCTCGCTTCTTTTCTACAAGGACTTTTCTTTTGTAGAACAGACATTTAAAACCCATTAAAAATAGAACATGACTGGGTTTATTTCTGAGAGCTATAAAGAGGTTTCTTTTCAGAGCCAACAGTTGGCCAGAGTGCCGCTGGAGACAAAGAATGGACACAGGAGGAAAAGGAAGAGCGGACCGTGGAGGAGGTAAGACCATGGAGCATGAGGCGGTGGGCTCTGCCTGCGGACAGGAGGAGTCTGGGCCCGTCATACACAGCAGGTGTTTCTGACCCTGCCCCTCCGGCTGACCCAGAGAAGCTAAAGGACATTCTCTAGGTAGAGGGGAGAAAACAGACAAGCCTCAAACCCCAAACCAGAAGCAAAACCAAACCACTGCTGTTTTAAGGCAGAGAGAGGAGGAACAGGTTTCTGGAAAAATCCATCAGGCAAATACAAAGACCAAAGCAGGTGTCTGAGGATGTGACGGGTATCCCTGCTTCTTCCCAAGTTTTGTCCCCGGTTGCTGGGGCCAGCCGGCCAGCCTCCCTGCGGTGGGCCTGCTTCGTGCCCACCTGGGGCTCTCTCCCTCTGGGGACCCTCAGTACACGTTTCTCTCTGTGCCTCCTGCCCTAGGCCTTGCTGCCCTTATCTCCCATACTTAGAAGCACCTTGGAAGGTGGAACATTTCCGTGCAGAAATGAAATGCGTATTTCCACCTGCGGATCCCATAGTGGGGAGCCGGAGAAGGGACAAGCCGGAGAAGGGACAAGTGGGAGGAGCGGACCGAGGTCCGCATCTCAGTAGCACCCACTTCTGGACCCCAAGATCTGTTGTGCTTACTATTGCTGGGTAAAAAAATCCCGCCAAAACGGAGTGGCTTGAGAAACAATTATTTCACTAACCTCAGAAAAGAAGGATTTGACAATCACTTCTCTTTTAATTGAATGACGTTTTTCTGAGGCTATGGAGGACAAGTTTCTCCTTTGTTCTCTCATCCCCTGAACATGTTAACTTCTATCCTTCATTTTTCATGACTCGTCAAAATCCACTGAGGACTTTTTGGGGGCCAGGCCCCATCTTCGGTACTGGGAAACCAGAGATCAACACCTCACGGTCCCCAGGCTCCAGGAATTCACATTCGGGGGAACCCAAGGCACAATTGATGAGAACTAGGACTGCGAAGGGGACAAGACATTCCCACCCTTCAAGACTACGGGCTTGGTTTCAAGGTGGAGCGTTAGGAGGGAAAGGCTCCCGTCCTCTTCTACCGGCTCAGCCTGTTCCCCCACCCCATCCCGTAATGCCATTGGAACTTTGGGTACCTGAGGACAGGCTACCAGGTGCTGAGTTCTGAACTGCACAGTTTGACCTTGACAGTTTCTAAAGAGGTAAGTTTGATTCACGTGTGCCCTGAACGTCTTTAAACTTAGGGTACCACTGACACCAAATGTGTGGGGTTTGTTTTGGTTGGGTTTGGTTTTTTATTATTCCTTCCTAACAACTCCAATTTTCTGGACGTTAACCTGGTCCAGCTGAATTCAGTTCCATTGTGACTCTGACTGGGGGAAGTCCGTGCAGACCCCTACAGGTAAAGGGCTCAGTCCCTCAAGACTGCCCCCCACTTCAGATGCCAGTGGCCAGTCCCAGATATTTCTGATAGACCTGATAGAAAGTCGGGGGGACCACAAGGCCCTCCTTCAGTAATTTGCTAGAACAACTCACAGAATTAAGGAAGACAATTTACTTACTATTACCGGTTTGTTTTAAAGGACACAACTCAAGAACAGCCTATTGGAAAAGACGGATAGGGCGGGGTGCAGGGGAAGGCGCAGGGAGGGTGCACAGAGCCCTCTCTGGGCTCACCACCCTAACAGCACCTCAGCGTGCCCCCCGACGGGGGAGCTCCTCAAACCTGTAGTTGAAGTGTTTTATCGGAAGCCTCGTTATTTATGCAGGGTTGATTAAATCACTGGCTAATGATGATTTAATTCCCTTCTCCCCTCCCCAGAGGCCGGGGGGTGGAGCTACAAGTTCCAGTCCTCTAACCATGCCTCCATCTTTCTTCTGACCAGCTCCCATCCAGAAACTACCAAAGGCCCCCAGCCACCGGTCATCTCATTAGCATACAAAAGGCACTGTTATCCTTCCAGAAAGTCCAAGTGTCTTAGAAGCTCCCGTGTCAGGAACTAGGAACTGAGACCAAGTATTTATTTCTTACTATATCACCACATCACAAGTGCCTTGTGCACGAATGTCCTTCACCCCTTTCTCCTCTCTGCGGATGTGGCCATCTGCCTTGTGGTCAGGAGTCCTGGGCGGAGCTGGTCCCAGTGAAATGGCCTCCGAGCACAGCACAGTGAGCCCTCAGCATCTTCCCATCTCTCAGTGCCGTGTGTCCACCAAGCTTGCTATATAGAGTGACTTGAGACCACTGGGTGTTTTTCTCCATCTGGGTGGGTTTCTGGCTGTGAAATGCTTTAACTATTTTATTTCTTGTAGCGAGCTTTAAAGGGAAGGGATGTCAGATAGTTTCATCTAAAAATAGCAGGGAACTTTAGGCCAGTATATTAAAAATTAATGTAGATCTGAAAATTCTTGAGGAAAAAAAATCGATTGAGCTATAAAAGTTACATGTGCCCTGTAGAAGGGCTATTGACTGACTTTTATAGCCAACATGTTTGCCTCAGAAGAACTGAGCATGTGCTCGGGAGCCCTCACATATGGTGTGGGGGGGTGCGATTTGTTCCCTTTAGAAAACTCACCGTCATGTTCTGAGAGCTAGGAGTTTTTCTAATTAGGGGGAGTGCCCCTTCTTTTGATGAAATGATTCACCTCTGGATGGATCATCACAGAAAAATGAAACTACACTCTTCAGTGTCTTCTGGAAGAAATCAGGGTCTTGAGGCCTTATTCACTTCTGGACTATGATAGTCCCTGAGAAGTACAAGTATTTTTTGCGTATTGTTGCTTGAAATGTATACTGTTTTATTTTTTAAATTCAATGTATTTGGCTTGAATAACTATATTACATGTTGATGTGGAAATAATTCTCAGTGGCACTAATAATCTGCAAGTCTATATAACAAATAAAAAAACTTTGAGGTTGAAAAGTCATATATATATATTTATGTGTGTATATATATAATATATAATACATAATACATAACACACAATATATGATATATAATTCCACTTGTATCTTAGTACGTCCAGCCTGCTGTAACGAAGTGTCCCAGACTGGGCGGTTTATAAACAGAGAAGTTTATTTCCACAGTTCTGGAGGATGGAATCCAGGATCACGGTATCAGCGGGGGGCAGTTTCGGGTGAAGGCCCTCTTTCAGGTTGCACACTGCTAAATTCTTGCTTTGTCCTCATAGAAAGCAAGGAAACTATGGGGTTTCTTGTTCCTTCTTTTTTTTTGGGGGGGTGGTAGGTCAGACAGAGAGGGGGAGAGAGAATCCTAGGATCTTAAGCACCTAGGATCTTAAGAACCACACCTAGGATCTGCGCCCAGCACGGAGCCCGACGTGAGGCTGGATCTCACCACCCTGAGGTCATGACCGGAACCAAAATCAAGAATCGGACGCTTAACTGACTGAGCCACCCAGGTGCCTGTGTGGGGTCTTTTGTATAAGGGCACTAATCCCATTCATGAGGGCTCTACCTTCACGACCTAACTCCTTGCACAGTCCCATCTCCTAATACCATCACCTTGGGGATTAGGATTCAACATATGAATTTGGGGAGGGACACAAATATTCAGTCCGCAGCGATTTGTTTGAAAGAAGATACATCTCATTGTGAGAAACTTTAGAAACTGTATTAGATAGTTGAATTTAGCCAGTCTTTGATAAATTTCTAGTTTCTGTTTTATGTCTAGGTACATACACACTTAGTGTTTCTACGTTAGGCCAAAAATTTTATTATATCCAGTATATCCTGCTTTTCCAGTGACAGGCACAAGCCACCTGGGAAGCAGCTGCAGATGGTCAGCTGAATCCAGGTACCGAGTCCTTCTGGCAGTGGTGGCACCCGGGTCAGGTGGCTCTTGGAGGCCACACCTGTCTGGTTTGGCACCTCGGGGCAGCCTGCCCTCCTGAGGGTGCCTGAGAGAAGGCTCCGCTTCAGAGGGCAGGGTTTGGGGGTGGAGCGGAGTCTGCTGCAGGGGCTGGCCAGCAGAACCCTAGACTCAAGTCTAAGGGTGACAATGGCACCATCAGCCCCCGTTGGACAAGGCCTCTCTTGGGTGGAGATGACCAGGCTGGTCCCCCAGGTTCCCGGGTGGGGGATGGTTCACCAGAGGCAGTTTCTTCAGGGCTCTCTGGAGTCCCCTTCCTCAGGTCTAGGACTCCCCCTGTGTCGGCCCACAGCCCTTTTGCTCTAACACTTGGGCCTCCAACTTAGGAGTGGGTGACTGGCAGAAGGTGGGGGCAGGAAGGGCCTTCCATCCCTGGCTACTTCTGGCCTGCTGGTGAGACTCTGACCTCAAGACTACACCCTGCCTTATCAGACGGACAATCCTTTGCCCCAGCTGTGTCCTGAGAACACGGGCTCTCCATTTGCTGGCCTGTGGTGTGGGGAGCACCCGGCCCACCGAGTGTAGCATGAGACCCACAGGAAAATCTCCCCATTCCTGCTCCCTTCCTGCTGAATGACAAGCAGGAGAAGTGTGCATCTGCCCCATGGAATTCACCTGCACTGACTTCTCCTGAGCTCCTGAGATAGGTTTTCTGGGCCGCACATCTTCTTTCCTATTGACACTCCCTCCCGGGAAGCCTGGGAATAAGGACTGCCCTTGTACTGGCCATCACATTGTGGGGAGCTGCTGCAAAAAAGGGCTGCATCCTTTTCCTTTTCCTTTTCCTGTGGGGGGGAGACCAGACCCCTGCCTTGGGCTTTCAGCAGAGCCCAGTCAAGTGGGCGCAGCAGAGACAGCGAGGCTGTCTGTCTTCAGAGCTGTGTCACGGGGAATCTCGCTGGGTCCTGTCGAGCACCACGGAGAGCGGGCCCAGACCACATCTTCTCTTCATTCAGTAATGGCCCTTCAGTGAAATCCGGGGGGTCAAGACCTCCTCTGTTTCTCTCCCCCGTGACCTCCCCAGTCGACTTTCGTTTGGGAGCATTAAATATAGTTTATCCTCTTCACTCTCTTCTGCCTCAGTCGGACGTGGATCGTCTCCCATGGCATTCTGGTTACAGTCCCCTAATTCCCTCCTGCCTCCGGTCTCCTCTGGGCCCAGTACCCAGAGCACCTCTGACCTTCCCCTAACATGGCTCAGACTGTGCATTTCTTTTCACAGAAACACCCAGTGGAATCAAACCTGAACTCCTTCCCTTGCTCTTTGAGAGCTTCCATATCTGACCCACTATGTGCCTTCGCTACTTGTGTCCTGCTTCGGGCCCAGCTCTCCAAAGGCTCGTGTGAGCAGAGCTAAAGTCTGAGCTTCTCACCCTGCTGTCCGTGGCCTTCGTGGATGGCCCAACCTGCACGCCCATCTCTCTCACTCCTTTGCTTTCTGCCTCTGTGCCCTGACTGTGTTCCCAGGTGTGTCTGCCTTTGACCACTATCAGTCTGTTCCCGCCGTGTCCCTCTTGGCAGGGGAGTTCTGTGAGGGCAGGGACGGTTTGCTCCCCCGGACCCCACGGTCATGCTTAGCGTCTCCCAAGGAGGAGCTGCAGGGCTCCAGCGAGCGCGGGGTCTGTGGTCTCCCCCATCTGTGGATTTGTCCTTGTGTCACTCTTCCATCTGTGGAATGGGGCTGCTGCATTAACGAAATGTGTTCACGTGCCCGGGAGAGAAGACGGTTTCCACAACTCAACAGTGACAAAAGCCATGACACCCGACTCATTAAAATGTCAGCTCTCCCTTCCCCAGAATTCCCTGTCCCCCTTCACTGCTTTACTTTTCTCCAAAAAGCTGATGACCATCCAACATACTTCAATTATTTATTCGTCCTCTCTCTTCCTCTATAAGAAATGTAAACTCTGTGAGGGCAGAGAGCTTTGGCAGCTACACTATTTGGTTTCTGACCGAATCTCGACATAGCGAGCGCTCCGGAATGACTTAGCGAATGAATGAGTGAACCGATTTCTTTCTGACACTGTCCTTCTAATAACTATACTGCACAGTTACTATTGACTATGCACTCACGGTCTCCTAGAATGCCCAGGACAACCCAAAGGGATGGTTTGGTTCTCTTTCACTTTGACTTGGTGATAGAGAGGCGGGTTTTTAGGGCAGAGGTTCAGCACCATCTGTCATTCCTATTTCTTAGGGGGATTATTTATTTAACGCCAGTTATTGAACTGTAAATTCCTGGAAGGCAAAGCCTTGTTTGCTCACCGTTGCTTCCATAACACAGAGCACAGGTCTCAGATGGTGGGGGCTAAACACGGTCTTGTTGAGTGAGCACATGAGAGAGACACTTGCAGTGCCAACTTCAGGGTGGCGAGGTGATCGAACACTGCTGCTGAAAACAGACCCCACTCATTGGACATGTATCATAATCTAACCAGCTCTGTCCACTAGAACTTCTTGTGATTATAAAGATATTCAATAACCGCCCTGTTCAAAATGGTACCTACTGTAGGTAGGTACCACTGACATAAGTGCTGGGAATACAATTTTTAAAAGACACAGCAATGAGGACAGTGGGGAAAGTAACCCTTGAAATGTTACTGGTGTAACCAGAGAACTGAATGTTGTAATAGTATTTAATTAACCTGTCAATTTAGAAAACCACGTGCACCCACCAGCTTCTGTATGGAGTTCTATGATCTATGCTACGTCATTAGTTCTCACGATACCCTTGTCAAGCAGTAATCCTCAGCTCCATTTCACAGACAAGGAAATGTGGATTCGGAAAGGTCCAGCAAACCTTTAAGCTAATTCTCTTCCCACTGCGCCAGTCTGCTGCAAGGTTATGCAGACCAGCGGTGGGAAATGAGACACTCCTTTTCAGAATACGAACATACAAAACAAAAGGTAGAAAGTTAGGGACAGATTTTCATCTGTCTCAGCATTTGTTGGAATGCTTTGATGATTATCACACAGCACTGGGATGGACTCAGTTCTAGTACCTCTCATGTGTGTTACTTCATTCAGTTCTTATAGCAACACCGGCCATCCTAAACCACGACCATTCCTGTGATCAAGGAAACGAGCGTGAAATGTCCAGGCATTTGCCCCAGGTTCCTGGCAGAATGTGACAGAGGTAGGATTTGCGTACGAATCTGTCATTTCTGCTTCATCCCGCTGTTTCTCTTTGTCAAACTGAGGCAATAAACCTAGATCCACATTTGATGAAGTGAACGTATTTGTTATATTATGTAATTCTTTGCTACCTTCCAGGGTCCGCAGCCTTCGGTGGTGGGCAGTTATCGCCACCTTCTGGCAGCATGTATGTACTACATAAAAATTGCTAAAAGGGATTTTTTTTTTTTAATGACTCATTCATTCTTTAACTCAACGTTTATTGAGCAGTTAGTATGTGTCAAATGAGTGATGGGGATGATCTTACGAGCTGAAACTTAAACAGAAATTTCCCGTGTGTGCCTTTCCCTGCATCCTAATATGCAGGCTTCTGTCAATGCATTGCTGTTCATCATAGCTCAGGAACCGTCTCAGAGACCAAAACTTCCTGGGGTTTCACCTAGATTGTATCCAACTGCACCACACATCCCTATTCCAAACCATCCAACATGCAAGAGAAAACCCCAGGAAAAGCTTGAGGACTTGGTCTCTCCTCAGGAAGACAACAGGAAACTTTGCACCAATATACCAGCTTGCTCCAAAGCTTTTCCCTACAGATAGAGGGAAATGCTGAAGCTCTGTATTTCCGTCTTTTCAATAACCTGTTCAGTTGTGACTATTTTTTTTTTTTAATTTGTGGTGAATGAGCCCCCGACACCTCGTGCTGACTCGCCACGGTGTTGTTGGCTTCTGCAAGCCCGGGGCCCCACCCGGCACAGAAGGCTGTTCGGTGGTTCGGTGGCTGTGTTAAGAAATGGCCTGAAGACACAGTGCTTCCATCCCTTCATATAATCCTTCCTCTGTGCCTCCTGCTCCAGTCCTTTGCACTATCTTGCTGCCTGTATGTCTCATCCTTCCAGAAGTTGTACTGAGTGCAAGAAAACATTACAACATTTCCCATGAGAACCTCTCCCTCTTCCCGCAGCCACTGGGGCCTGCCTCAAGTTAGTGGAGGCTGCAGGTCTCCTAGAGGTGGCCCCAACTGACCTTCAGGTTGAGGGAGGTTTGCACAGCAGGGCCTTGGCCCACTGGGACAGCTGATGGGCTGGGTCAAGAGGGGTGACATCAAGGCCGCTGAGGAGGACAGACTCTCTCTAGCGCTCTGCCCAAGGCCCAGCTCCCGGCTGATGTTGAGCAGCCCTCAGAACTCAGAATAGATTTGTGCCCATTAGTCTGCCTGAAATAGAGCTCACGATGGGATCAAAGAACAGAAGAGTATTCTTGGATGCTCCATGGCTCACAGGCTTGGAGAAGTCTGCCATCCAATCCCTCACAGAACACTGTCCCTTTAAAAACGCCCTGACTCACGTCAATTCTGTTTACCTTTGTTCTCAAATGTCAAGGCTATGTTCTTTGGCTAATGAACCCACAAACACAAACCCTCCCCAAACATGGTGTCTTCTTCATCTCCCCCCTACCCCGGCATCCGAAATAGGGCTCCTGTACCTCAGGGGTTCTCTGCCCTCACCTCTGCTGGAACTGGCCAGAAGCTTCTAGCCTCCTGTGGATCCCTGGCTCAGTGGCCCCCTCTTCAGGCCCTGTCACTAATGCCGCAGCTCCCGTTTCATGAGTGTCTATCAGGGAGCAAAGGCCTTTTGTCTGTGCTCCCTCAGCTGCTTCTTCAACAAGCTGAGGACTCGAGGGTCATTACTCTGAGTTCACTAACTGCATAAGGTTAAACCACTAAGGGTGGGGGGCTGCGACAGGCTAGGCAAACAGGCTCTGTCTGAGGAATCCTCACCGGTCGAGTGGGCCCTTCCTCCCCACACAGTGCTCGTCCTGCCTTGTGCTGTGTTCACAGGAGCCGGCCTTCCCATCTCCATTCTCCTCAGCCAGGCTGGGCCGCAGCAGGCCTGTGGGAAGTGGAGCCTCCACCAGGGCCTTCACACAGGTCCACGCTCGTCCCCGCCTTCCCAGCGTGGGGATCCCTGGTGGGATTGCTCTGCCCAACAGAGCCACACCCAGGGCAGGCCGATGGGGGCTATGGGCCTGGTTCTGTGGCGGGTGCTGCTGTGGAGGGAGGGAGAGGTGCCAGCCAAGCCCAAAGATTTCCATTAAGCCTCCTGGACCTCCACTTGGTCCCTGAAAGAAAGGACGACCGCCAAGGCTAATGAGAGGCAGAGGCAGGATGCAAACCCTGTCTGGTGGCTGAATCTGTTAACCCCTCTGAGCCTTAGTTTCCTCATCCACCAAACGGGGCAACAGGATTAATTCCTAGTATGAAGGACTGTTGTGAGATTTAGTGGAGATGACAGATGTGGAAGGCACCTGAGGCCGCATGCAGTTGGGACACTGGGTGTTGGAGGCTCCCTCCTTCCTTCCCGCCCACCAAGGCTGCCATGATGGCTCTCATAGCCCTGACTTACAGTCCCCCAACCGCCCCTCACCCCTGGTGAGCAGGCGGTTTGTGGTGGGCTCTCAGCACACACACCCCGGGCTGCAGGCCAAGCTGGGGCCCCTGAGGATTAACTTGGTGCTTGGTTTTAGCCTCAGACTCTTCACGCTCGTGCAACCTCACCAGGAATAGGATCCCTGTTTCCTCACTGGCCCACGTTCTCTGTCCTCCACACCCACCCTCAGGGCTCTGCGGTCCCTCCTCCCCATAGCTCCAGAGGGAACCTCTCACGCCCGCTTCTTCGTGTCCCACTTCCCGTACCCACCAGTCCCGTCTAACCTTCTCAGAAGGAACAAAATTCTCCCCAGGCCTCCAAGCCTTCCCAGGTGCAGTCCAGTCCTCTGGTCCCTGAGCCCTTCCTCTGCCTGGGGCCTTGCTGTGCCCTCTGGCCGCAGTCCCCTTACTCCCTTCATCAGGAATGCTCCTTTCCTGCCCCCGCCCAGTCAACCCCTGTGCTTCTCAGACCTTGATTCAGTCTTCGCTTTCTCAGGAAAGCCTTCTCTGAGCCTAGGTCGGAACCCTCCCTTACAGGCCGTGCACTGCACCGAGTCCCGCCCTTGGTGACCATCCTTCTGTGTTCATGGGACTGCTTGGTTGATGCCTTTCTCCCCTTGTGGACTGGAAGCTAACCAGGGCAGGGAATGGTCTGCTTTTCCCCACCACTAAAACCCCTGGTGCCTCGTATGGGGCCAGGCACACCGGAGGTGCTCAGTAAATGTCTGTCGACGACGAGCGACTCAGCACAGCAGGCGTCTTTCAAGCCAGAGGAGACAGCAGCGCACGCACACGGTGACCGGTCAGAGGGCTGAAATGTGTTCTGCAGACTGTCTGAAGTCAGCTGTGCTAGAGGAGGCTCACCGTTTGGCCTTAAGGCCTGCCGCTGCCATTAGGACTTTAGCTGATGATTCATGACGGTGTGAATCATCCCGGAGCCGGGCACGTACCTGTCCCGTGGACGGGAAGAGGAGAGAGATGCTTCCTCTTAATTAGAAACGGGGAGTCCAAAAGCTGTTTTCTGCCAACGTCTTCATTCAACAGATACTCACAAAAGCCTAGTTGGTGTCAGGCTCTATGCTGAGCTCCGAGAGCCGAGCTGCCTTCCACATGGGGGCTCCCTTGGGGTGGGGGGGCTCAAACACACCCACCCCATGGCCCCTGCCTCCCTCAGAGCTTCCCTCAGTGAGCTTCACTCACTGTCGGGCAACAACATCCATTTTCTGCACCCCTGGCTCTGTCCCTCAGGTCTCCAGGCTTTCCTACAAGGCAACTACGGTTAACTCCTGGTTCTTGTAGAACTACAGCTATTTGAGAAGAAAATTCATCCTGAACTAAAATTCTAGAGAAGGGGGTTTCTGCCTCTTGGGGCAGGGGAAGCAATTTTTGCTTATGTCCTAGATCAGGTCCCTCTGTGTGCATTTTGACCTTGCTACATGGCCACAAGAAGGTCATGAACTCCCAGAGAAGTTCTGTTACTTTTTTTTTTTAATAGAGAAACAACACTCAGGCAGCAGAAATCCAGACTCCTCACTCATCTTTAGGTCTCTTTTGCTTTAGAATTATCACCAAGAGAACAGACCATATCACCTCTACTTTAAGGGAAATATGCTTTGCTCTTTATTATATCAAATTAGGACCTGGAATACTATAGGTGCTCTATAAATGCTTTGGATGGATAAAGGAAGCAACGTGTTGTAGAAAGGATGCTGGGTTGAGTGACAAGGTGTCTGTGTGTGACTAAAGTCAAGCCCTTTTGCCTCTTAAGACTTCCATTTTCATTTAAATGAGGTAAAATGAAGGCACAAATCAGATGAGCTTCAAAATTCCCTTTAGCTGTACTATTTTGTTTATTTTTCTGTTTCTGGAAGTGAAATCTCAAAAAAGAGAAGAAGAATTAATTAATAATGAACCTGACAAGTGGATGATCCTTGCATTATTCTGCATTCATTTATTAACCAAAGAGCCTATCATATCGCCCCCTTGTGTTGGTATATCTCAATTACAGGATCAAACTTTGAAGGGCAAATATTATATCCATCTATATATATGTATGCATCAGTATCAATATGTATCTGCATCACTACCTCCCTGTCTCTGTCTCTATATCTATAGGTAATCTATATCTCTACAACACCTCTCCCTATCTCTGTCTCTGTAGCTGTCTCCTTATCTCTGTATTTATCTCCATTTTATCCCTTTATCATATCTCTATCTCTATTCCTATTGCAAGTTTCACAGAGCCTGACAGATACTCATTGGTTACTCAGACTTTAAAAAAATCAAATGAACTCTTTATTTCTGTCCAATACCCAATTCACATTACAAATTGGATCAATGACATCTTGATTTGGGGCAGGGGATTCCCTCCAGCACTTCATTGGCTGATTAATCTTGAGCCACCAACATAAATCAGTCCACCATTAACGTGTGTTACAAAATAGGAGGTCACTAATAGTAAATTACACTCTGGAAATGGTCATGAATTTCCATTTAAAGTCAATCCATTTGATTAGGGAGAAAACTGTTTTATCAATTTAAAAAGGAGCTCATTTTTGAAACCAGACAAGGGGTGAGGATCTTTGAAGGTGCTTGGTGGAAGGCTGGTTGGTATGGGGGAAAACTGGAAAGACACCCCTGGCCTGGTATCCTTTCAATTACTCCAACTAAAGTGAATAGAGCAGATTTTGCAGGTGGTCGTGAAACTGGATGTTTTATCTCTCCCACTCCTCCTAGAATAATAAGGTGATCTGTTCAAGATCGATTCCCATTTTACCCTGCACCCAACTTGCTGTGCAATGTCATGGTGATGATGAGAATGCTTAGCCAGGCTGCGTCTTAATTAGAACCCTACCAGCAAGCCAGAGGCCACTAGAGAGGGAGCCATCCACAGCCCAGGGAGCGGCAGCAACAGCAGCCTGAGCAAGGGATGCACTCTATCTGCACAAGTGGAAGTTTGTGAGAAATGAACACATTCTGGGCCACTGCCTCAGAAGATGCGCCCTCCATTTCCTGGAAAGGAGAAATCTGCCAACGTACTATAAGATGGTTCCCCAAATTTGTTACTGTCCCCCAGGACTGCCGTATCTATAACTGCTTCCCAATTATGCCAGTCCCATGTACTCCCATCTCTGCCACTAGAGGTACAAGGAAAGGTGTGTGTGCAGTGGCTCAAGACAGAAAGGAAGTACATCGTGTAGGGAAGTGTGGAGGCCAAGTTGGGGTGTGAGATTGTGCTTGGGGGGGGTGCTGTGATTGAAGACCACTTCTGCAGTTTACTAGATGCAAGATGGCTTGTAATCTTTTTCAAAGCCTTAGTTTAATCATATGAAAAAGGAGTTGGAGGTGAGAATGGTTACTGGGCTGGAAAGGATGCCCAGCATGCCCAGGACCGGCTACCAGTTCCACCAAATAAGAGAGGAGCCTCTGGGAGCAGCGGGCACTCTCTCTCTGGATGGACCCAGGAACGATGCTCTCGGATTAAGATGATATGTGTGTAGTAACTCCTGCATATAGTAGGCTCTCAGTTAATGAAAGATGCTGTATTATTACTGCTATTACTATTTTGTATTGTGGCAAGCCTGTGTTCTCCATGCACCAAGACTATGAAGACTGAGGGACATTATAAACATGCAAGTAAAGGAAAAGATTTTTGGGGCGCCTGGGTGGCTCAGTGGATTAAAGCCTCTGCTTTCCGCTCAGGTCATGATCTCAGGGTCCTAGGATCGAGCCCCGCATCGGGCTCTCTGCTCCTCGGGAAGACTGCTTCCTCCTCTCTCTCTCTCTCTCTCTGCCTGCCTCTGCCTACTTGTGATCTCTGTCTGTCAAATAAATAAATAAAATCTTAAAAAATTCATTTAAAGGGAATAATTTTCTTTTGTTCTTTCATGGGAAAAATATATTGATTGATTAGTCAATAATCACCTATTGTATGCACCCACTACGTGCCAGGTGCAGGGCTGGGTGTTGAAAAGGATACAGAAAAGTGTAAACTATAGCCTGAGATTTCCGCCGGTTTAGGGTGGCAGACACAGAAGCCTGCCCAAGGTTCATGAGTGATGCAAGGCTGCCCAGGGAGCCACCACCAGCCAGGGCTGGGACTGTTGGTCCCGCCTTGCAGAATTAGGATATATCCTGCGGTATCTAGATCTTCCTTTTTTTTTTTTAGCTTCAAGCCCATGCAAAACCCATGTCAACCAGAATCCAGATTTGCTCAAAACCAGAAATCCAGTTGAGGCAAAGAATCTTGTAACATGAAAAATACTGAGGGGTTTCAGGTAGCCTCTCCCCTCCAGAACAGCAGGGCAGGGTACCCCGGCAGCCCCATGGCAGAAGAATGGAAAGACCAGACCGTTGCAGCAGAACTATGCAGAAAACTGTCACTCTCTACTGTCCAGTCTTGCTGGAGGTTACAGCCTGCTGGGGGACAGACGAGGGTTCATTTGGAAAGACCCAGAGATGCGCCAAGAGCCAGAACTCAGGGGCACATAGAGCAGGAACAAAAAACCCACAAAGGAGTGCCCACCCGACCCCACCATTCCTTATCATCCCTGCAGAGCCTCAGAATAAGGAGTGAGACAGCCTTCCCTGGGAGGAGCACTCCTTGGGTGCCTCTCCTCCCAAAGGCAGGCTGCTGGTTTTCCTCTCCCCGGAGTGTGCCCCTAGTAAACGCCATCTGACTCCTTAATCTGCGGTCTAGAAGGACTGACTCAAAGATAAGATTTCAGGGCACGGGGAAGTCTCTGGAGGGATTGCCAGAAGTGGCTGCTGCTGGAATCCTCCCCCCGCTAACAAGGACAGAGGCTGCATACATGATCGAGTTCCCACTGTGCTGCTTATTGGCTGGGCTACGTTGGGAGAGGGATATGACCATCTGGGCCTGGATCCTCTTGTGTAGAATGAATGAGTTGGTTCTCTATGAGCCCTAGGGGTTCTGTCTGCTATTATGATTCTAAACCTGCGCACTGTCAACATCATCTTGGACAAAAGCTGCTGATTTAATGAAACTTTTATAGCACTCTGTGCCAGGTGTGGTTTAAGCACATTGTCAGTATTTAACAATGTCATCCTCTAACACCCCTGATGAAGGTGTCACTGCTGGTCCCATTACACAGATGAGCAAACAGAAGCCCAGGGCTAGATCACATACCTCAAGTGGCAGAATTTGAACACTTCTGGCTCAGGAGGCTCTACACAGGCTCTGAGTTACAAGCCTCTGGTCTAAGGAACCCAGGAGCATAGACACCAAAAAGGGCAAATCCCTGGTTGTGCCTCTGACCCCTCACCACGAAGCCGCAGCAGACCACCTGCATCCACCAAGCCAGAGAAATGCAGCCAAGACGCTAGACCAGTGGGGCGCCTGGGTGGCTCACTCAGTTACGTGTCTGCCTTTGGCTCAGTTCATGATCCCAGGGCTTTGGGATCGAGTCCCCCATCGGGTTCCTTGCTCAGCAGGGAGCCTGCTTCTCCCTCTGCCTCTACTGCTGCCCCTGCCTGTGCTCCCTCTCTCTGACCAATAAATAAATAACATCTTTAAAAAAAGGGGGGGCGCCTGGATGGCTCAGCGGGTTAAGCCTCTGCCTTCGACTCAGGTCATGATCTCAGGGTCCTGGGATCGAGCCCCGCATCAGGCTCTCTACTCAGGCAGGGGCCTGCTTTCCCCTCTCTCTCTGCCTACTTGTGATCCCTCTCTGTCAAATAAATAAATAAAATCTTAAAAAAAAAAAAAGACACAGGGCAGGTCAGCTGTTCTTTGGCAGCCCCTGTTAGGCCAAGTTGCTCAGAGATTGCTTAGGGGTGATGGGCTTTGGCCAGAGCCAAGGGTTCTTGGCTTAACTGCTCAGCACTGTCCCGGGCAGTGGGTGATTATGTGGCTAGCACCTGAGAAAATGCTGCTTGGCATTCGTTCTGTGCACAGCGTCCCCTGTAAGCTCAGCGCCGTGCTGGGTCCGTAGGGTACACTGCTAACCTGACAGCATCCTGCTCTCACTGGTGGGAGCCACAGCTCTGCTCCCTTGCTCATGGGTTTCCTGACAGTCTTGTGTAAATGCAGGCTCTGATTCAGCAGGCAGTGTCTGCGTATCTAACACCCTCCCCCGGGCTCCAGAAACTGCTGATCCACAAACCACACGAAGCAAGAATGTAGACACCCAGCATCTGAGATTTGAAGAAGGAAGCCCAGGCGGCCTGGGGAGGTCAGGGGAGGCATGCTGGGGGGCTTGAGTGGGGTTCTGAGGGTGGCAAGAGGTAAGGAGGCCCAAGGGCATTTGTGGGGTATCGAGGGCACCCACTGTTGGGGGGAGCTGCAGGGAATAGAAATTGAGAATCGGCATGGGGAGATACCCGCTGGGTCTGCAAAGTCTGCCTGGGGTGGCTCTGCCCAGTGAGGGGTGGGAGGCTGGAGGGGGCACCAAGCCGGGCAGAGGGGACTCAGCTGGTTTCAGCCCCCTCCTGCAGGCCTAGTTAGTTGTCGGCATCAGATGAGGCAGCAGTCCTGGTTCCTGACGGGGAAGCTCTCCTCCCACATTTCCATATTTATCTCTGCAGGGAAAGCAGGGAGCAGTCTTCCGACAGGCTCCCAGGGCTGCCCTCCGCCAGGCTCATGAATAAAGATGCCCGAGACTCTCCCAGGAGAGTCCTCCCAGCCTTCCTGAGAGCACAGCAGGGAGCTGGGGAAGAGGAGGCAGGGCAGGAGGTGCTGAAGGAGAGTGGGGTGGCGGCTGGGGTTCTCCCTGGAGCAGCACAAGCCTTTCTCCTCTGAGTGCCTCAGTTTCCGTGCCTGTACATCAGTGAGCCAAATGGCTCAGGGCTCCAGGTTCCAGGTCTGACTTTCTGTGACTCTACCATAAAATAGGGCTGATGTTTTATGATCACTAAAGCATTTGCCAAGTTCAAGGCCTGTTATGCATCCCCTGGAGAGGAGCCTTATCCAATAGAAAGAGGCTCTGAGCTCCATCCATTATCTGAAATTTTCTGTAACTACTTAAAAAGTTAAGAAAAAAGACAAGTAAAATTAATTCTAACAATGTATTTTACTTACCCCACTATATTCAAACACATCAAATGATATCATTTAAACATGTAATCAGCATTAACCATATTAATGAAATAGTTCGCATTTTGGGGGGACCAAGTCTTTGAATTCAGTGTGTGTGTGTGGCCTATGTAGGGTGCATCTCCCTTCCCACTCGCCACATTCCGGGTGCTCGAGCTCAGCATTATGCGTTATGGAGCCCTGCAGCCTAGACACACAGACAAGGCAAATGAATGCGTTCAAGCTCTTGCTATAAACGAACTTGAGGAATACGTATGCATCCCAGAGCCAGCGTCCCATTGGTCAGGGAAGCAGGGGTTTGTGTGTTCATCAGGAAAGCCATGAGCCTCTAACCTCTCAGCCCCAGACACCAGTTTCTCTTCCTGCTCTTGGACCCATCAGGCTTGAAGGCCAGTGAGAGGCCAGTGTGGGTCTCCTGCTTGTGTGCAGGGCTTGGAATGGTTGCACAAACTCATGTTCTCGTTCCACATCCATGTGTCTAATGTCTTCATATCTTGAAAACATCATCTATGCTTCTAGAACGCTGGCTAGTATTTCCCCATTTCGGGTACCATGCCCCAGGGACTCAGGGCCATCACACCGGTGTCATACACTACTTCTGGAACATTATTCTGGGGAGGAGCTCTCTCTAGCAAGTCCTGACTCTCCGAGAGAAAACAATATATATATTTTTTCTTCTCTGAGAAGCAATAGGGGAGACAATTTTGCTTAGAGGAGTGAGTGAGGGCCCTGGAGCTGATGACGGTGTGGAACCCCAGCTCTATTTCTGGAATGCCATGGGGCCCTGAGCAGGGCCCTTTGTTTCTGAGTCTCGGTTCCCAAGGGTATGAAAAGACCAAACCCAGGGGTATGAAAGACCAAATCGTACTCAGGTATGATAGAGGCAATAGCTTATGTAAAGCGATTTGTATAATACCGGGTGCCTAGAAGACACAGAAAGAGAGAGAGAGAGAGAGAAAGAAAGAAAGAAAGAAAGAAAAGAAAAGAAAAGAAAAGAAAAGAAAAGAAAAGAAAAGAAAAGAAAAGAAAAGAAAAGAAAAGAAAAGGAAAGAAAAAGAAAGAGAGAAAGAAAGAAAGAAAGAGTAGCTTACATCTCTTTCTGCCCTAGGAACCATGGATTTCTATCTTTGGGAGTCCACCGTCTGTGCCGTCTCTGACAAAGAACTCTTATCCCGGAGAAGTGTAATTGACAAGCTTTGGCTCATGCCCATGCGCTAGACACTGTTTCAAGGCCTTTTAACTGTTTTAACTTAGCTTTCAAGACAGTCCTGAGAGATAGGGCTCATAGATGAGGAAACAGGGGCACAGAGACGTTAAGTAACTTTCTCAAGGTCACACAGTAAATGGCAGAGCTGAGATGCGAACCTAGGAAATCCACCTGCAGAGCCCTAGTGCAGATCTCTTTTGCCTTGCTGTTCTACCAGGGGCAGGACTCCACGGGGAGGGGATTTGAACTTGAGTTCCACAGGCAGGAACCCCAAACAAGTGCAGCAGCTTTTAGGGCAGTCATAATGATGACCTGAACCCAGATCCCATCAAAGCAAACCCCATCCATAGATACTTCTGGATTCTTACATTTCATCTGCCACCTGTTACCAGCCATCCCTGCAGCTTCCCTGTACTTTGCGTTGTGATTCTATTTTCTGGAGCATTGTTCCCAGCAGGTCTCTGAGATTCCTGGCACAGCCCCAGGCCCCTGACTGTACTGTGTCTGAAGTGTCCTTCTGGGGGCCGCACACCCCTGCTCTCCAGCTCAAGCCGCTCCCGTGGGCCCTTCCCCTCCCAAGGGGCAGCCGAGGTTGAAGCACCAAAGGGGCACGTTAATTCCCAGCTCTGCCCTACAGCCTGTTGCTAAGCAGCTGTGCACACTGAGATGTGTAGAAGGAAACCCTCATGTGACACAGACAAACCCTCATGTGCCCAGAGGTGCACGCATGTGTGTGTGTGTGTGTGAGGGGGCAGAGGATCAGACCAAAGCCGCAACTCCCTGCACAGGAGTCCAAGAGGGTGTGGGAGTAGCCGAGGGTACATAGCGGGGGCCTGGGGCTAAGTGCCGTCCAGTAGGGAGCCCCCCATCTTCTCTTTTTCGGTAGCTGTGCTGCCATGAGAGAAAAATAAATGCACAAAACAGCTGTCCTGTTCCTCTCCCAGCTCCTACTGGACAACCTTGCTCTTCTGCTTGGCTAATCCCAATTTCTAAGCAGAAGCAAAATACAGGTGTAGGGGGAGGGACCGGAGGCCCTGGGAAGTCTTTGTCCTAGACTCATTTTTCCCCACTCACATATTGCGGGACACCTTCCCCGGCCTGGCCACTGCCACACGTTGGCATTTTATTTGTTGCTCCTTCCCAGGACAATGTGTTGAGAAGATCCCTAAACACAAAGGCTGTCGGAGGGAGAGGAGGACAGCTGTCCTCTCACCTGGTCACCGGCAGTACGGAGCCGACCTCTCGTCTTGCCAGGACTCCTTCCATCATTTGGGGGACCCAGTGCCAAATGAAAATGTGGGCCCCTTGTTTAAAGAATTATGAAGAATTTCCAGATGGCAACAGCCAAGCTCTGAACCAAGCACAGGGCTAGCCAGTCACAGGAAACCCTCCTGGACCACCCGGGACCTGCGAATCTCTCCAGCTTCACTTCCCAGCCCACACCTCGGGCACTCCAGGCCCATGCTGAGCTGCTGGAAATCCTTCCGAAGTTCTCTTGCACGCTTTGCCCACTTTCCTCTCAGCCAGGAATATCGTTTTTCTCTCTCACTTCTTGCTTGTTCCCACTAGGCTTCTGTCACTCAGCTCACGGGTCACCTCCTCTGAGCTGGCCTCCTAGACTGTTCTTGCCTTTTAAGTCCACACTCTCCCACACCTAAGCCCTGCCCGTATTGATGTGTTCAGGACACTCACTACTCGTCATTGTAATGATCTGTTTTTACACCTGTCCCCTACTCTGCTATGAGGTCCTCGAGAGAAGGGTCAGTCCCAACTCATTTATGAATCCTTAATGCCTGGAATACAGGGGGTACTCAATAAATAGCTCTTGACTAACAATGGGTGAAGGTAGCCCCTCTGTGAAATCTCTCATATACAGTTCTTTTCTTACCTTACTATTAAATTAACTAAGAGCTATATTTTACGTGCTTATTTCTACATTGTTCTCTTAATTCTTCTCTAATGAGTGATCTGTTCAGTGTATAATGCAGTTTCACTGTTGATATTTCTTGAAGTATTTTTATTTTCATTTAATGAAAATTGCCACATTTTTCTGACTTCAAAGATAAAACACATCTCTAAAAAAAGTAAAACATAACAATAAAGAATTATTATCCAAAAACCTACCACTCAGAGCTATTCTTAACAGCAAACATTGTTCTAGACGTTCGTTCACAGATTCAACAAGTGTTTTTTGAACAATGACACTGTTTCATGCATTCAGGATACAGCAGTGAATCATACCCACAAAAAGCCTTTTCTTCACTCGGGGCATTGTTTATGTAAGTGCCTCTGTAGAGTTCTGTGTACACACACACACACGCACGCACACACACACACACTCATGCACACACATGCACGCACACACAAACGCATGTATATTTGTTGTTGTTTTTTTTCTAAAGGAATCCAACATTTCTTTTTTTTTTTTAATTTTTATTTATTTGTCAGAGATAGAGGGAGAGAGAGAGCACAGGCAGGCAGAGGCAGAGGGAGAAGCAGGCTCCCCGCCGAGCAAGGAGCCCGATGTGGGACTCGATCCCAGGACGCTGGGACCATGACCTGAGCCGAAGGCAGCTGCCCAACCAACTGAGCCACCCAGGCGTCCCTATTTGTTGTTTTTAACTAGATTTGCTCATTGACTGCTACTTTGTGAAAATCTTTTTATGCCCCTGGCTTTGCACGTATGACCCTCTTTTTTATGGCTGATACATGTCATAATTTATTTCACCAGATCTTAACTCTTAGGCAATTGTTACAAATGTCATTGTTATCAATACTGGAGTGATACTTTTTTATTCCTAAAATTCTTCTGGTTATCTTCCAAAATAGATCACTGGGGAGAGAGTACACAAATTTTGAATTTTTATGCAATTTGATGAAATTTGATGCAGAGTGCCCAGCGATGCCGCAAGAGCTGGTCAGAGTGCCGGTCTGTTTGGCTTTCTGTGAGCATCTCATGGCATCTTCTGGCTGACTCTGGAGGTGGGTGGTGTTGCCCCATGTCACGGAAGGAGCCAAGGTCTCGCTACCCGAGGCCGGTAGCTAATGCTCCAGGATTGGGTCCTAGATCTGTCCACCTCTGAGACTCTCACTGAAACAACCTGAGCATTAAGGAACTTAATAACAGCCTGAAAACCCAGCCGGGGAGTGGGTGAAGACTCAAGCAGGGAGGCAGGCTGGGTGCCTGGGAGAGGGGCCAGGGGGGCGGAGACCCAAAGGAATTGTAGGGACAGGAGATGGGCCGGGGTCAACCGAGCTTCCCCGGCTCTGAGCCCTGTGCTGAAGGCAAGTATTATTTTCATCTAGTGGGAACCAGGAGTTTTGAAATATAGACAAGAAAAAGGAGAGGCTCTGTGGCCATGGGGGTGGCAGGGATGAACACAGGTGGGCAGGGGACAAAATGAGGGTGCCAGACAAGGCCTGAAAGCAGGCAGCAGGGACAGTCAGCTCCGGAGCCCTGGATCCTTAACAAGGCTGGCGGGGCTGAGCACCAGGCAGGAGGCCAAGCTTCCTGTCAGGTCAGGGGCCGGCCTGCCCTTGAAACTCTTGTTTTGAAACTTCCGAAGGCTGTACATTATATAGAAACAATCTTCAGCTCTCCCGCAGCTGACACATCTTCTTAGAGATGTGTTTGCCTGCTTACCAGTCTGCTGGCTCGAGGGGCCTTAATCCAGCTGCTTTCTCTCATTGACAGTTTTGTTTTTTTTTTTAAGATTCTCTTTATTCATTTGAGAGAGAGTCAGAGACAGAGCACAAGCAGGGGGAGAGACAGAGGGAGAGGAAGAAGCAGACTCCCTACTGAATGAGGAGCCAGATGCGGGACTCGATTCCCGGACCTGAAGATCATGACCTGAGCCCAAGGCGGGAACTTAACCATCTGAGCCACCCAGGAGCCCCCGTTATTGATGAATTCCACTGCTGGGGTCCACAGAACTGCATCCATCAGCAGGACCCTCTCTGGACAGACAGCTGGCATAAAAACCACTTTTAAAAGAAGTTATCAGGTGCCTGGGTAGCTCAGTCAGCGAAGTGTCCACCTTCGGCTCAGGTCATGGTTCCAGGGTCCTGGGATCGAGCCCCGCATCGGGCTCCCTGCTCAGCGGGGAGTCTGCTTCTCCCTCTGTCACTTTCCCCTGCCTATGATCTCTCTCTCTCTCAAATAAATAAATAAATAAATAAATAAAATCTTAAAAAAGAATAAAAACAAATAAAACAAATATTGCATATATATCTTATTTACATTCCTCCCCATGTCCTAAACGTGCCTTCCCTGGTGGACCCTTGTAAACTCGAGAACCTTCAGTGGAGGGGTAAGATCTCACTCGCATCCCAGAGCCTGCGGGACAGGCTACGGGATTCTGAATTTCTCTTTTAACGTCCTTTCAAAGGAAGTATCATAACAAACCAAAACCATATCTGAACACCCAGAGGACCACAGTCCTCACAAATCTCTTCTCCCCCTGAAACAAAATGACTCCCCCACCCCTGCCTTTCACTGATGGCATGGATGGCAAATTCTCTAAAACATGAATTTCACATCGTTTTTCTCTTTAATACATTTCCTGCCCCTTCTTGTCTGCAGGAAACAGTGTAGACACCTGAGCTGGGCATTCCAGGCTTTCAAAATGGCAGCTGATCTCTTGTCACAACCCCCACCTCCCTGTGCTGTACACCCGACATCTTGAATTTTGTTGTTTTTATTCATATCTTCACGCCTCCAGTGCCCAATGGATAAACCGGGGTTAGACATCTGACGTGTGTCAGACATGGGGCCAGACCCTGATGCATACAGAGATAAGACGCGGCTACTTTCTCAAGTGCTCACTCTCCATGATGTCCCAGCTTGCTGTACAGGCTGCAGTCTGTCTCCTGGATCTGTGCTTTCTTAACCTTCTACTTACACTTCTCTTAGGGCATTGGCCCCCTTGTGTCTTATTTTCGAGCTCTGTGTCTGTCCTGTGAGATTAGGATACACCACCAAGGAGAAAGGCCATC
This sequence comes from Mellivora capensis, assembly GCA_004024625.1. Taxonomy (NCBI): domain Eukaryota; kingdom Metazoa; phylum Chordata; class Mammalia; order Carnivora; family Mustelidae; genus Mellivora; species Mellivora capensis. The sequence goes on along the minus strand of PISX010003019.1, from coordinate 75,308 downwards.
TCTTGCCCACCTTTGTATCCCTCAAAGCACGGAGCCAGGAACATGACAGGTGCCTTCTCGAAAGAATGAATAACTCCATGGGCTGTGGAAGCAATGGCAGGGCTGTCCGCATGTAAATATGTGTCAGTGTTTGGGGTTTGCTCATCTAACCTTCTCGGGCAGCCCTGAGGCAGCCGCACAGCCACAGTGCAGTGAAGGGGCCAAGTTTGGGGTCACGTGGGCCAGGGTTTGCCTGCTGCCCACGAGGCGTCAGGATGCAGCATTGTTGAAATGAGGGTGGAACTGCTGAGATTGGCCAAGAACAGCAGGGCTTGGACAACACAGTCCTATGTTGCTTTAATTACTGCTAAAAACCCTTCTCGGGCCGCCTTCCCCCATCCTGGGTCCATGCAGTAGGCATGCTGGACCCAGCGGGCCCTGGCAACAGTCAGACTCACTTGGAAGTGAGGTTGGCTTACAAGTGCTGTAATTCTTCATCATGTGAATAAATTCATGATTCTTTCCAAAGCCTCTTCTAAGAATCCTCGTGAAGCTTCAGGCCTTTGACAGATTTTTCCTGGTGTCCCCAAATTGTGGCAAATGCCCCAAACTGGGAATCACAGGCGTTAAGTACCCCTCATTCTAACATCACAGTTGGGGTCAGCCATATGCTGATAGGATTGATTACAAGGTGTTAATTCAAGAACCTGTCCTGTGTCCAACCAGGGTCTCCAGGTCAGCTGAGAAAAATCTGTTCTCCTCCATCCTGCCCAGGAAGGGGGCGGGTGAGTGCTTCCTCTCCTCACAGACAAAGGGGTGTCTCCAAGGGGATTAGTACCAGGAAATGGCGGCTTTTGTATGAGGGAAAGACTGGTCTTTTGTTCCATAGATGACTGCTGCGTGGGCTCCTGTGTGTTCTGAGAGAATTGGAGACAGACGAGATGTGGGGAACTATGGCTATGCGGGATGCTCCCATTCCAGTGACGCTTCTACTTCCAAGTCCCTAAGCAGGGTGGACGATGGGTCCTTCAGGGGCCCAAGTCCACGCATGGAGGGGGACATCCTGAGTCTTCCCTGGAATGCAGCATAAAGTCCCCAGCTCCCAGGGGGCAGCTGATGCTTAGTTGACATTGCTAGAAGTCTCCTTCTTGTAGGTGGAGTGCGCTGGAATCCAGCCTGTGAGAGCCCCGAGACGGTGAGCTAATCAGACGGTCAGCCAGCGAGAGGATCAGAGCTTTCCTAGTTCACTAAGGAGATAATCACTTCCTTTTCTTACTTTCTCCCTGGCTCGGCACACTGGTGGGGGCGAAGGAGCTGGCCAGGAGCAGACGAAGGATGGTGGGGGAGGGGTGCCAAGACCTGGTCATTGACCCTCCACCCCCATCCCTAGAAGCCGCGGCCACAGAGAAGTCAGCCTGTGCTGGAGGAGGCAAGGGAAGCTCGGACTTGGGGTGGAGACGCAATTTTGTTAGATGAATAGGACTGAGTCCTAAATACCTGAAATGGGCCTGTTGTAATTACAGAAAGTGACTGCAGACTGAGGGAATCTTGCCAAGATGCCAACAAAGTAGCCACAACACACGTCAGAGTAGTTCACCACAGCTTGGTTACCAAGTATAGTTACAATAAAAAAAAAAAAAACCTTTGTGTTTATATGTCAACGAGTGGAGACTTTTCTGGAAATCTGCTTTCCCATACTGAGCGCCATTAGAGCTGCTACTGTTCTGGTAACCAGAGTCCTTTGAACTGAGCCCCTGGGTGGCAGCCAGCAGAGTAGACATTTCACATAGCTGCTCTCGTTTAATAACCTTAGCTATACATTTGAATATTATCTGTTGTATGTACGAAATTACCTCAGATTGGTTGGCTTGCAACAGTACAAATGTATTATTATTGTCTTACACTTTGGGAGGTCTAAAGTCAGACATGGGTCTCTGACTTCATGACATCAATGTGTTGGCAGGATGACATTCCTTGGCTTGTGGTCTCTTCCGCCATCTTCAAAGCCAGCAATGGCCGGTGGAGTCCCTCTCGCGTTGCATCTCTAGGACCTCCTTTTCCACTTCTGAGGCCGCTTATGATTACACTGGGCCTATCTGGATAACCCAGGGTTGCCCCCCGCCCCCATGTTAGTAACCTTAGTTCCATCTGCAACTTTAGTTCCCCTTTTCCAAATCCACATAATGTAGCATTTTCACAGGCTCTAGGCATTAGGATGCGGATGTCTTTGGGGGGAAGACATTATTCTGCCTCCCACAGAAAGGCCAAGTGACCAATCCAAGTTTACCCAGGTTTAAGCAGCAGACCTGTGTCTAGTCATGTCCTGGGCACATCTGTCGACACAGAGCCTGCGCTCCCTAGCACCCGGTCTGACATTGATCAGCCAACATCCACCCTGGCCGTAACCAAGAGACAAGTCTGGAAGGGGTGAGCTCTTCCTTTCCCAGGGGGTGCCTTGCAGAAATCGGTGTTTCCAACTAGCTTCTGTCCTGGTGCTAATTCACCACAAAGTCCATCTTCAGCACGATTCCAGTTGGCTCCTGGCCTTCAGCTGGGCCTGTGGTGTTTGGACCCACACGACCGTCACTTTCTGTGTGGTGAGACTACAGATCAAAGAGACATTTCCTATCACTTTCACACTTAGAAATCACCCACTCACAGACGATGAATTAACAGCCACTTCCTTTCCTTTCACTTAATTAAGTAATAAAGAAATAAAGAATTTCTTTATTACTTAATTTAAACAAGCACCTCTTTAATGTATCTAGAATTTATGTAGTGTCTGGTGGAAGGGGAGGAAACAACCAGCTGTGCCCACAGTCATCAGTCAATGAGGGCATCTGATCACATATTGCATTCCTATAGATGCTGGGAGTGGGGGGGCTCGGACCTAATTGTCTGTGCCATTTCCTTATGGTCGCCCCAGCACCAGGGCCATCCTGTTTTAATTCCTGTAGCTAAAAAACCCGTTTTCACATATGAACAGAGCAAATATGACATTTACTTAAGAGTCAGCTGTTCTCAAGTATTTATTATTCTTATTTATTCAGAATAACTTGAAATTGATATTTAATTACAGAATACTTGGTATCGTTATAATATGTAATTTTGTTATCCAGGAACATTGGGGTTCCATTTACTTATGCCTTCTTTTACATTCCTCAATAAAATTTTCTTTTTATAAGTCCCACACTTTTTTTCTTCTAAAGGCTACTTCTAGGCTTTTTACTTTATTGCTATTATAAGTGTTATCTTTTCCTCATAAGTTTTCTGATTGATTATTGATGCTATATATGAAATGCAATGACTTGTATCTTTAATTTATAGCCAGCCATTTATAATCAGTCATTATTGGGGCACCTAGGTGACTCAATTGGCTAAGCGTCCAACTCTTGATTTTGGCTCAGGTCATAATCTGGGGGTCCTGAGATGGAGCCCTGAGATAGGGTCCACAATGGGCATGGAATCTGCTAGCGCTTTTCTCTCTCCCTTTCCTTCTGCCCATCTGTGTGTGCATGCTCACTCTTTCAAAAAATAGAAATAAAATCAATCATTATTAACCCATTTTTTATGTTGGTTCTCATAGATTTTGGGGAGCACACATGGTCCCTCCATAATGATAACGAAATCTCTTAATTTTTGATACTACGTGCTAATTTCCTACCTTAGTGGTTGGAGGAGAATTTCTTTAACAAAATTAAGTAACAGTGGTAAAAGATCAAGAGTGTCCTTTTCTCAGTCTTGGTTTGAATGGATGTTTATTTTAAGGATGGTGATGCCAGTGTAGGTTTAACATAGAAATCCTTATTCAAATTAAAGAATTTCCTTTCATTATTAGATATTAAAGGGTTTTTTTTTTCTTTTAGAGGATGCTGCCATTTTTAAGTGCATTTATCCAAATGATTGCATGCTTGAGAAATATTGGTGTAATTATATTATAAAGTATTTATAGTTTTTCTAATGCTAAACTATCCTTAAACTCTTGGGGAGGGGGTCTTCCTTGATTGTGGTGAATGATTGTTTTAATATGCATTAAACAAGGATTACTAGGATTCATTGACAATTTTTCTATATGAAGAGTTAAGACTGGTGCTAGATTAAGAGATGAAGAGGGAGCAGGCTAAGTGCTTTGGGATGCCTCTGGGTCTGGCTTCTGACACGAGTGGAGGCTCCTGCCAGGGAGAAGGAAGGGACCCAGAAGAATGGAGCAGAACGAAGGACATGACGCAAACCTCACCTACTTGAATTACCCTCTCCTGTTATGACTTTTCAGAGTCTTCCCAGCTCTCCAGAAGAATCCAATCTAAAAACCAGTGGCCCCCCACCTCCAGAAACTGCTGATTTTTATAGGACTACCTGTTCAGTGAGATTCTCTGTAAAGTGAAATGCTGGATATTGTTTTAAGAAACTATCTCCTTCATCAGCTTCATTTTCAGGTACCAAATGACCAAAATGCTCATGACTCACCATTACGTAACCCAAGTCTCTTATGAATTTATTATTACCTTATTCTACTTATTAGCTTTGATTACACAAATATTCTCTTGTGATTTTATTATGCTTAGATGTGAGATTTTATAATTGCATTCCTTAGAAATGATGTAAAATTCAAATAAGCCTTCCCCCGTGAGTTTAAATTGAGAGGTTTCACTCTACTCTTTTTTTTCTGAATTTATTAGGGGTTACTCTCTGTGCTTTTTCTACACAAGCGAGTGAAGAGTGTGTGAACTTTGCTATTTTTTACTATACACCCTCTTTGATTGCTGAGGCTTGGAACCTATTTGTAATGTCACTAGATAAAAGACAGTGGTGGGTGTGAATTTTTTTTTTTCTCGAAAGATAATATCACGAGTAGCATATTGCTCACCTACCCACCCCTTTTCCCAGGGAAGCAGAGAAGACTACATTCTTCAGTGGGCCCTCAGTTTTAATTAGAACCTTGATCTGTGGAGAGATATCCTATACCAGAGCCAGGGACTGTCCCCCACCCAGAAAACCTTCCAGAAAAGGCAAAGCTTCCCATTTTCCTGAGGGAAGGGACGCAGCTGCTCTCAAATCCCAGCTGGATCCCTAAGCAGCACCTGCTAACCAGCCTTCCTGCCTCTAGCCTGCTCCTCTCTTTTTGCCAGTCCACTGTCCACACTGCTGCCAGAACAAGATACTTAAAAATAAAAATGTCACAAAGTCGTCCTACTTAATGGGTTTTTCATCACTTTCTGAATTGTAGAACCTCTGGGAGAGGGGCCCTGCTCACTTCTCCAGGGTGGTACCTCTCATACAGTGGTACCCTCCTGGCTGGATCGCAACACTTGACGCTCTGGCAAAATGAACTTTTATGCTTCCCAATGTACCTCCTGCCTGGTGTGTATGGCACGTAGTTTCTTAGCCCCCTCTTTTCCCCATTACACAGAAAGCTGGCACTCTCATACTTTCTAGAATGGCCTTCTCCAGGTCGCCTGGGTGGCTCAGTCAATTAAACATCCGATTTTTAATTTCAGCTTAGGTCACGATCTCAGGGTCCTAGGATTGAGCCTCATATTGGGCTTTGTGTTGGTCATGGAACCTGCTTGGGATTTTCTCTCTCCTTCTCCCTCTGCACTACCCTCTCCCACCCCCATGCTCACATGCTCTCTCTCTCTAAAATAATAAAATAAAATAAAATAAAATGGCATTTTCCTACATATCCTCTGGGTTTCAGTTCAAGAAAGAAGCTTGAATTCAAACCTAAATTGGGTGCCCTTCCTGGATGCTGTTAACAGCTTGAGTGTGACTCCCAACAGGGCACTGACCTGTGCTATTGTAATCACTTAAGATGGATCTGCAATGTCTCTGGGGGCCCTTGAGGATAAGAACTGCATTAATTGTTTTTAAGATTGAAACCAATCATCTTTTTTGGAAAGATCTTATTTATTTATTTATTTATTTATTTGAGAGAGAACGAGAGAACGCAAGAGAGCTCAAATGTGGAGAGGGAGAAGCAGGCAGGGAGCCGGGTGACAGATTCGATCCCAGGACCCTGGGATCATGACCTGGGCTGAAGGCAGATGCTTAACCAACTGAGCCACCCAGGTGCCCCGAAACTAATCCAACTTTAAATCCCTGATGTCTAGTATAGTTTTTGGTCATCGTAGGTGCCCAGTAAACCTTTATTCTGTGAATGAATGAGTTACTTCGTTTTTCGAGGGGAGAAATGCACATCCAGAGAGGCCGAGAACCCCCAGGTGGGAGTCGGGTCAGGGTGCTGTAGTATTATTTCTGACTTGGTTACTCTACTTCTCTACTGAGAAGGAGCCTTGTCTAAAAAGACCCATGTGAGAAAGTTGGTCTGATTGAACACGTTGAGGTCATGCCCAGATGCTTCCACCAGTAGCCCTAAGACTGGAGAATATCCCTGGGGCTTCAGCGTGCTTAGAGCTGCTGACCTGTAAGTTTCACATTTTACTTGACATTTACTTGAAGTTTGCATTATGCTCCCTAAAATATTTTTTTTTTTTTTTTACAAATTGAAACATGCAAACCCAGTGTCCATCGACAGATGAATGGATAAAGAAAATGTGGCATATACCTTCTGTGGAAAGTTATTCATCCCCCCACCCCAAAGACGGAAGTTCTACCCTATGTGACAATGTGGAGAGACCTGAAGGACATTAGGCTAAGTGAAATAAGTCAGTCATGAAAGGACAAACACTGCGTGGTTCCACTTATATGAGGTACCCAGAACAGTCAAACATATAAAAGAGGAAAATAGAAGAGTGGTTGCTAGGAAATGGGAGAAGGAGTAATGGGAGTTGCTGTTCAATGAGCATAAAGTTACCGCTATTCAAGATAAATCAGTTCTAGAAATGTGCTCACAACACAGCACTTATAGTGAACAATATGGTATTGTGAGCTTGAATGCTTGTTAAGGTGGGCAGATGCCCTGTTACACACACACAAACATAAACAAAAGCAAAGGGACACAAGGAAATTTCAGAGGTGGTTGATATGTTTGCTACCTTGACTGTGGTGATGGATGTATGCATATGCCCAAACTCATCAAACTCTAGACCTTATATACATGAAATGGGTGGGTTTTTTAAAATGCCAATTAGCCTTAATAAAGCTGGAAAATTTTAAAACATGTTTACAAGTAATTTATAGTTAACTTACTCTATCACCCTTCAATCTTCAAGTAAATTAAGCATTTTGAGAAAATAGACCCTAGTTCCCCTCTGCCTATGCCCAGCTCACTACCCTATGGATAACTAGTCAGATACAATGAAAGAAGAGGAAGAGATATGGGTCCTGGACTCAGAGAAGCCCAGATCCAATTCTGGTTCTACGACTTAGTAATCGTGTTATTTTAAGTATGTTACTTAACCCTTCTGGGCACCGTGGTCGACTCTAACGTTGGAGTGATGGCAATGTTCCATCAGTAGAACGGCCTGCGTGGTCACCAGCAGAGTGTACTCACATGGCGGAGGTCCAGTGTTCTCAGCCCCATGGTCATGCACTCTCCATAGCCTCTCCCATCCACTTCCACCTCCAATGTGTTTAGAAATGAGACAACACTGACCAGCAATGTTGGTCTAAAGTGCTGGGAGAATTTGGGGGTGGCATAATGGAAGGCATTCACAGACACTTGAGGCCATTCCTTCCTCTTCCTCCTTAACCTAAACTCAATGAGCCAATTCATTGAGTTTCTCATGTCCAATTTCCTCATGTGTAAATTAAGATAATCATACCATCCTTGCAGAGCTTTAGTGAGGATTAAATGAGCTGACATGTGTAAGAATTTAGCAGTGCTGATCACATATTAGGTCCTAAGTATGTGAGACAATTATGACTCTCAAAAAAATAGGTTATTAAGGACCCACATTCACAGAACCCGGATGGAGAAGGCAGGATGACACTACTTCCAAAGGTGACTACATTCGGATTCCTGAATGCTATAAATAAGTTCCTTTATGTGGCAAAAGGGACTTTGAAGATGTGATGAAGTTTAAGACTTTAAGATGGGGAAATTCCTTCTGGATTATCCAGATGAACCCAGTGTAATCACAAGTGTCCTTAAAAGAATGAGAGAAGGAGATACGAGAACATAAGCAAACAGAGATCTGAAGAAGCTGGATTCAAAGATGGAGGAGGGGCCATAAACCAGAGCCTGGATGGTGGAAAAGGCAAGAAACCAGATTCTCCCTACACCTTCCAGAAGGAATGCAATCCTGCCAGCCCTCTGATGTAAGCCCAGTGAAACCCATTTTAGACTTCTGACCTCCAGAACTATAAGATTCTACATTTGTGTTTTGAGCCACATGGTTTGTCCTAATTAGTTAGGGTAGCAGAAAGAAACAGGCACCAGGAGACTACATTCCTGAACACTGATAGGACCACTGGCCTCCTTTGATCGCTAGATACTATGACAATAGCTGCATTCCCCCAGATTTCTCTCGCCGCCCCCCCCAAGTAGTCCTTCACCAGGTTACTGATACAGTCAGGGGCTGAGAAGATGCTACTATGTCTGAAATGTGCTGCTGGGAACCACACCTCCTTTCCTGGGCAAAAGTAGAGGGAAATGTGTATGCATGTATGTGTGTAGAGGAAGGGATCTCAAAACTAAAAAGAGTGTCATACAATAGGGGCAATAATTCAGCCCTGCTCAACTCAGGACGCCCAGCCTGGCAAGCCAGGATGAATGGCAGTTGCCATGGAAACAGCATCCCTTGGCTTCTGCTCTCAGCCTCCTTAGCACAGCTCTGCCCATGGGCAATCTAGTCAGCACCCAGTGCTCAGCCACTCAGCACCCTGCCAGGGTCTGGCCGACCTAAGCCCGGAACACTTCTGCTCTTTTCCCTCTTTCAACGGTAACTTCATGGACTTGGAAAGCCAGGAAATGGGTGTGAGGACAGGGATGGGAGGCTGCAGGATATAGAAGGCAGAGCACCGGATTCAAGATCTCCTTGTTCGTGTCCTTTCCTTCCTCTGAACCCATTTCCTCTTTTGTGCAAAGAACAGAGGGGCTGGCTAGGTGGACCCCTGGGAGTCCCTTTAATAGCTGTGAGATTAAGTTCCTGGGGAGATGCTAAACTTAGACCAAGGAAGAGCCTGGAGCTAAGGAATGGTCAGGTTGATGGCTATTTCTCCGTGTTCCTGAAACCCAGCCTTCTCCACCGGAAGGAAAGACCCCAGGAGCAGCCAGGTGGAAGGAAGCTGTACTCTGTGTTAGTCACTGTCAGAGGGGTGTCCCAGTTCACAGTAAATGAAGTAGGAGAATGGGACATGGGTCCATGGCCCTGCTGCTGAGCTCTGAGGGAGTAGCTTCCTTTATTATTCCTCGGGGACCTAGCATAGCTCTTAAGCCCTGCTGCTGGCCAGGATGGACTCTGGGGTCCAGATCGCACAAAGCAGGAGGCACTCCTCAAGTCAATCTGGTTAACCCATCCCCTTTTCTAAGGATGCTCAACTAGTGCCTGGCCTCCAGGAGCTTTAGTCCAGCAGGAGAGTTGAGACCGACCCCCCAGGTAACTGCAATTTAGGGTCTACATGGACCCTCAGTCAAGCCTAGGTTCAGAAAGCAAATTCACTTTGCTCCATCGGCTCATGCCCCCATGCTGGTGCCACCAGTCAGTGGTGGGATATTTGGAGAAGTTCTGTCCTCCGCCATCCTTTCGGGACTTAGTCACAACGCTGCAGAAGGAAGAGCTAGTCGCAGTGATGGGGCACCATTTCACAGCCCTTCGTGGTAACTAAGCTGGAGTTCATCAATTAAACATGTGAGCACAACGGGAGCCGGGGCTGGCCATGGGGACTCCTGGAGTCGAGTGACAGTGTGAGGCTTGCTGGGCTGCACTCTGGGATGATGTTCACAGTATGTGCGCACCTTGTTCCCTTTGCCACGACCTCCCAGCGGAGCATGTCCCGGGCCTAGGGAACAGCGTTGAGTACGGGGATGGAGGTTCCTTACTGAAGAGTGTGTGGTGGCTGCCGGCGGCCCGTGTTAGCTAGCGTGTGGACTGGAGCAGTGAGGCTACGGGGCCCTTTGGCAGGTTGTCTGTCACCTGCCTACTGTCCCTTCCCCGATTTTTCACTTGGCTTTTGTTCAAGGCATCAGTGTTCCCAGCCTGAGGCCAAAGGTAATGATTGGACTAAAATGAATAATAGCAATCCTGTTCTTTGCCTTTTTTTTTTTTTTTTTTCCCTTTTCTTTTTTTTGGCAACTAATATAGTTTAGGCCAAAGTGACCGAAGAGTTAAGTCTGGTGAAGGCGACTGGGATGGAAGCACTTCTTGGAGATGTTTTTATTTCCTGATAGAAAGGGGCTGATGCTGCTGGCCCCCTGACTCTTTCCCTGGCAGACTCTGGTGGTGACATGGTGCCCGGGATGGAAGCAACCAGCTTGAATCCTTGAAGGTAAGGCCAAGAGAGTCCCAGGGATGTTCAGAACTCATGATCTACTACCAAACACATGTCCATCTCCAAACTTTTTTTTAAAGTTTTTTAAGTTTTTAAGTTTCCAAACTCCATCTCCATCCATCTTCAAACTTTTTTTTTTAAGTTTTGTTGTTGTTTTTAAAGTAGGCTCCACACCCAACATGGAGCTCAGAGTGGGGCTTGAACTCATGACCCTGAGATCAAGACCGAAGCTGAGATCAAGAGTCGGACACTCAACCGACTAAGCCACTGAGGTGGCCCTTCAAACTTCTTTTTTTTTTTTTTAATATGAGAAAAAGAAACTTTTGTTGTTTAAGCCACTGCTTATTGGATTTCTGGTTATTGGTAGCCAAGGAACTGACATAGGTCCAGTGTGAGGAAATGGAACTCATTCTTTTTCCAGTAGGCAAAGAGACCCATAGAAGAGCTTTTGTTGTTGCTTCTAAGGTAAGTTTAAGAATGAAAGTTATACATTACATATGTGTAATGAAAAGTTCAAGCAATTAAGAAGTATATAAAGGAAGGAGTGAAGGGCTCCCTCTCATCAGAACTTCTAGAAGTTAAACACTATGAAAAAGGAGGGGTATGGTGAGACATGTGTGTATATTTTGCAAAAGTGGGATCATGCTCTATGTCTCTCTATAAAGTGTTTTGCAATGGACCTTTTTCATTAAATGAGGTAGCATAGATCCAGGAGGGTTTTGAGGAGATAGGATACTGTGGGAGCTGTACTTAAGGAAGGTAAATTGGATATGGAACCATTAATCTATACATCAGACAAAACCTCTCCTATGAAAAGAGGAAACTGAGATCTATTGGTAACTTCCTAAATGCAGGCGCTATGCCAGGCATTTTCATCCTATCCAGCTCTTCAGGAAGATCATTTCCATTTTATAGAGGCTCACTCAGAATCAGAAGTTCTTTCTGACCCCACAGACCCTGTTTTCCCAACAAGCAGGTTTGCATTTTTCCATGGGTGGCCTGTTGTAATAGCGCCCCCTGCCACATTTGGGGGCCCAGAAATCATCTTGCTGGTGAGTCCTTCTAAAAAGGCAAAATGCCATGGACCTGATTCTGAAGGATGATTGCCACCTTCGGTGCTGGCCAAAGCTAAGTGAATGAGGCAGACCCTCGCATGGGTTTGGAGGCAAAGGGAGAAAGGACCAGAAAACCAAAGGAAGTGCCGTGTGGAGCCCATCAGGCTGGCTTCCTTGCCTACTGTTAAGTGAAGCTCTTGGGAGAATGACAACTGGCAAAACTTACAGTGAGGGGTAATTATGCTGTCAGAGGCATCTCTGGTGCTCGGGGCTGCGAAGATCTGCCAAGGGGATTCATTGTGAATATGCAATTTGCAGAACATTGTTAAGCCAATGTTTCCCCCAACTGGAAGTCTGACAGCAGGAAGCTGAGTCTTCTCCAGCACTCAACTACACCCCAGGGGGCTTTGCCCATAAGAAAGGCTCTCCCAGTGTCATGTCCTCCCCAACACTCCTGGGAAATCCCACCCCAGTTCAGAAACCAGTTCTAATTCGACCTCTTCCAGAAGTCTCTTCTGATAGCCCCTCCCCATGCCTGTTTCCCACCTCCCAGGCCATTTCCCTAACCTTTTGTGACTTACCTTTTGAAGAGAGCTAAGCATATTTACCTTATGGCTTTAACTATTTGTGTCCCGTCCCTTAGACTGGGAGCTCTTTGGGGGCAAGATCTTATCTGAATTCTAGGTCTTGATCACCCTAAAAGTCATTTAAATGTCAGGAGCTACTTACATTTTTATGAAATGAATGAATGAATAAATGAATGGATGAACTGGTCAGGGATATGTGTATCCTTTGCTTCTGGGCAATGGGATAGAAAGTGAGAAGGTGAGTGAATGAACTGTGGACAAGGAGCTGTGTCCAAGTCAGGGGAAAAGCAAGCACCCTCCGGGGCACCTGGATGGCTCAGTGGGTTAAAGCCTCTGCCTTCTGTTCAGGTCATGATCCCGGGGTCCTGGGATCGAGCCCCGCATCGGGCTCTCTGCTCCGAGGGGAGCCTGCTTCCCTTCCTCTCTCTCTCTCTGGCTGCCTCTCTGCCTACTTGTGATCTCTGCCTGTCAAATAAATAAATAAATAAATAAATATTTAAAAAAAAAAAAAAAGCAAGCACCCTCTTGCATAGGGTCTTACTTCTGGGTGGAAAAGAAGCCTGGGGGCTACCGTGAGTGAAGAGTGCTTACCATGAGGGAAACATTGGGTGACTACTCCAGGAAGAAGGGTCCTTAAAGATAGTTTAGTCCTGATGCCTTTCATGGTGAGAGAACAGAAGTGTCTCAAGTCTCTGGGGGTCAGTGGTGGGGCTGGAACTAGAAACCCCGTCTGCTAACATCCAGCCCACAGCTCACTTGGCTTGTTGGCTGCTTGTTGACTATCCTGTCTGTGGTCACCATCTGGATTTGGCCATTTTGATCTCAGGAATGTAGACATGTTTATAATTCATCAAATGTTTTCCAAGAATTTTACTTTACTTGTCAATCCATTTCTTTTATTCTATGATCCCTATTTTCTACCTCACTTGATGTTTTCTGTGCACTCACTAGTAACTCCCTGTTGAAGATTAGAGAGGTCACTCCTGCAACTTGTACATAGCCACGTTCTTTCTTGTTCTACTTAGGTTGGCCTTCTTGGCCATTGGGGGAGCCCATGGATTATGAGGGAAGTGTGATGCACTATGCAGAATAAGCTCCCAAAGGCAACAGGAGAGAGAGGCAGATGGAACAGTGAGGGTAATGGACTTAGGGGTGGCCTAGGGAGTAAAGGGAAGGAAGTGGGAAGACAGAGTGTGGGAGAAGAAATGGCATCACGGGACTGTGGTCACCTGAGGCAAGATTATGTGTCTTATGTGGCTGTGCCCCCCAGCACTGAGGACTGAGCCTGGGTCTGGCTTCAAGATGGGCTTTGGGAACCCTTTGTTGAGTGAGTGAATGAATGTAAAATGGGCAAATCTACTCTCTGGGAAGTGAAATGACTACTGTCCTCCAGAATCATCTGCCCCCACTTAGCATCATGCTAAAGCCCAATGGTACCTTGGGATGCATTTCAGAGTTATCCTGGAACTTTTTCAAAGTATAGATGTTGCTCTCACATCCTTTATTCTGAATCAGAAAAGGGAGGGGTGGGCCCCATCAGGGATGTGGAAATCAAGAATGCATACTCTTGGGGAGGAATGACTCTTAGATTCTTCCACCTCCCCTGGCCTCTTCTGGAGATGGCCTTGCAGAGGATTCATCTCTGTCATATCTGGGGTGATCTATTCGGTAAGGTTTGTAGGGTTGACTGTCTACTTGGATTTTTCACATTCATCCTTACCCCAACCCCAGGGGCCTCTGATGAAGGACTGATGGGATGTTCATAGACAGGAAAGGGGGCTTTTATACTGGATAATCATTCTGGAATGGGATTTCCTTGCTGGTGAGTACCCCTTCACAAGCCACAGGGATTACACGGTGTCAGGCACACTCTGGAGCCACCCCCTGCTTCCCTCCTAAAGATTGAGAGCTCAGCCCAGCAAAGGACTACATTGCAAAGAGATTATTTTGCTGAAGGAGCCAAAGTCAAGGAAGGCAAAAATTTTCGAACACACCCATTCCTCCCCCGCCCTTGACTCACATTCATACATCCGCCTGGAATGAAGAACATGGTTTGTACAATCCTCACCCCTCATGACTGGCAAAGTCTTGCCCTGCATTGCCTACCCATAGGAGGTTATGTGAATTTTAGCACCAGAAAAGGTTCCCTCCAAAGGCCTTGAAATCTCACCTTTATTACTTTGGCTTTCCTGAGAAACTGTGAATCCCTTAGCACGGTGTACATATTAAGTCTAATCAGTCACTGGTCCGTTAGTATAAATAAATTAATTAGAAACATTTGGGTGAGGGGAGGCCATGGGTGGTGAAGGACAGCACAGGGTAGGGAACTATGGCGCAGAGAATAAGGCACAGGAAAACGGAGTTGGCTCATTTCATGCTTGGAGCCACCACTGTCCTCCTCAGAATTATCCTCCAAACCTCATCCTAGCCAGTAAGAAGTCTACCTTTGGTTGAGCTCAAACCCCACTTCCTAGATGAAACCTGCCCCAAAGCAGCTGTACGAGAGCGTAACAGCACATTTTTCATATGGCATGATCACCCCTCATTTTACCTCTGTGCACGCATGGGCTCTCAACATAATTGGAATCCTTGCAATAGAGCTGTGTATGAGACATTGCTATCTCAATGGTGTAGAGGAAGAAACTGAAGCTTATATAATCTATTCAAGATCACACAGTAAAGGTCAGAGCTGGGAGATCCAAAATTAAAGCCAATACATAGCTCAGCCATTCATCGGTGTGTGACCTTAGACTTGTTACTATTCTTCGTGTTCAGTTGTGTCATCTGTAAAATGGAGACAGTAATGGTACCCAGTGCAAAAGTCTGCTGTGTGAATTAAAAGAATCAATACACACAACATACACGGAATAGTGCCTGATGCTTAGTGAGCACCCAGAAGTGTTTGCTATTATTATTGATCTTATTGTTACTACTCAAAATTGCTTCCAAAGGATCCTATTGCCTCTGTTTCTGTTGTAACATCTACAGGACACACAGCAGGAACTCAGTCGATATTAGCTCCCTTTCCTTTGTCTTTATGAAAATTGCCATCAGGATCAGAGAAATGTCACAACCACTTGTTTTATGGAACAAAGATTTTCATATTCCCTGGGAAAAGCAGCCAAACCTGGCACCAGTGGATCAAAGCAATCAGGGTTCAGGGCCTTGAGCTGTGGCCCTGGCCTGGCGAGAGTTCAGAGGAAGATTCCTTGGAAACACACAGTAGAGACAGAGAGCCAAGGCCCTGTCATCAGATGCTTCCAGTCCCATATCACTGACACATTGCAATCCAATGTCATGTTCTCGGTCCTCGACAGGCCTTTTCTGATAAAGGGCTGTCTAATGGGCAGGAAGGGGAAAGTTTTGCCTATGTGCTTGTTTCCATTAGATTATGGATGTATTTTTAGTGTGGCTGAGAAGTAGCTAGGATCTTGACCCGTAAGATGATTTTATAGACTAGGACCCGGAAAAGAATCCTAGAAAAAAAAAAAAAAAGATTGCAAATGCTTGCTGTTGTTGGGAACTCCATCTTTTCATTGCCACTAGCTCATTATGTTAAGATGGAACTCGAGTATGATTTCTTCTGGGAAGTTCCCCTAGATCCTCTTCCCAGCACTACCCATTCAATGCATCTAGCACAACATTTACCTCCTTGTATCACCATTGCCAGTTTCCTTGACAGGCTCCCCCATCAGCTGAGCAGCTTGAGTACAGTAGCCATTGTTGGTTCATTTCAGTGACCCCAGCTCTTAATTTGAGAGTGTTGTAGAGGAGATGCCCCATAAGTTTAATGAATAAATGGATGGATGGATGAATGGACAGACGGATGGAAGGATGGATGGATGGATGGATGGATGGATAGCTGGATGGAAGGATGGAAGGATGGATGGATAGATGCATGGACAGATGGATGGGTGGGTGGATGGAAGGATGGATGGGTGAAATACAAAGACCAAGCAGATATTCTGCACTGGTAAATCTTACTACAAGCGTGACTACAGGTCCTATGTCTTAGCTTCTCTCACCCATTGTTAGGTGTTAGTCCCTTATGTGACATTATATTTGCCGAATGCCACCACAGACCTGCTTTTCACATGATGTTCAAGTCATGTGGGCAAATAAAGGCCTCGACTGTCAAACAGACACCAGGAGAGAAATGCAAGCCTTTAAACACATTCCACCAGTCCAGCATGCAACCTCGCAGAGACACCCCAGTGAGGGTCAAGATTCGAGCACCAGGTGCGAGAAGAAGGCAGAGGTACAGGGCATTCTTATATTATAAGCAAATTACAGACAAGAGGTTCTCATGTTTAAAAAACAAACCCCAGTTGTGACCATTTGTTGGGAACTTTACAGCCCCAATTTAACTCTCTATTTGGATGAAGCTTCCATCAGGCCCCATACTGTATCAAACAGATTGAAGCCCTGGGGAGGTTGTCAGGGCCAGCTCAGGCTGCAGAACAGAGTATCTTGGCACCATCTACTCTTGGCAAAGAAGAAGTACACACAGAGTGAGCCCATTTCTGCTTGTCCTGGCCTCAAGTCTCATCCACAAAGAAGCTTAAATGCCAACCTTGCTGTCCATCTCACACCTGACCTTTAGAAGAGAGGCTACTGGTGGACAGAAGCCTTCCAGGAACGTACCTTCTATGCAGAGATTGCTACCTGTCCCCCATCTAGTCTTTTCTCCTTCCAGGGTAATTGACTTCTTAGCTAGGCACATGGCCATCCAAAACTGAGGCTCCTTTCCCAGTGTCCCTTGCAGCTGGGTGTGGCCATGAAACTAAGTTCTGGATACGGCTGAGGTGATGTGTGCAACTTCTGGATCTTGCCCTTAAAAGGAGGGCATATTCTCCCATCCCTTCTATCTTGTCCTTCCCACTAGCTAGAAGGTGACACTGTGAGGAGCCCCTTGGGGTCATGTGAATCAGAGAAATAGCCTAGGAAGGGGCAGCAGGAGAAAAGAGAATGAGTTCTGGGTGGTTTGTAGAGCAGCACTGCTAGGCTAGTTTAGACTTTCTGTGAGAGAAAAACAATCTTCAGTCATGTTGAAACCACGAGTCTGTAAATGAATTGAATACGTATGTGTTTTTGTGTATATAAAATTTCTCTCACACATATGCACTCAGCAGGATCTTAATTTTCTCCTCTTGACAGTTATTAATTCAATTGAGTTTTGGTCCTTCAAGGAAGTCATTCATCCATTTGAACAATCAATGCATATTAACATGTGTCTCTAACACAAAATAATAGGGCATCTTCAATATCTTTGAAATCTTATAAGGAAATGGTGAGACTGATTCTTATGAAAAGTCTTCCTTGCTTGATATATATATATATATATCATGTTAATTCTCTAACAACTAGGATCCTCAGTTACCCAAGGCATTCCTCATCAGTCTGGACACTAAGATTTTTCCATTCAGGTAGCTGATTCGGGTGGCTAATGCAACTTCCAAAGTCCCCACCTTGTCATCCTCCTGAAAGCTAAATGGACAATGGCCCCATCCCTTAACTGTCATCCCTTAACTCCAGGACATCCCCTGGCTTTTTCTTATGTAAGCTTTCCCAATGCTGGCTAGATCCTCAACCAGCAAGTTACCCCGGCAACCCAGCTGTGTCATCTTGAGAGATGTCTCCAGGCACCAGCTTCTGAGTCTGCAAGAGTTTGACTGAAGCCAAGCCATAAAGCCACAATATATTAGCTCTAACAAGATGTCATCATTCATCTTGCTCCTGGTAGGCATGTCACAATTTTTTTTTAAAGAATACAGATAAAAATAAGTCCTACCTTGACTATGCAGTGAGATTTGCTTAGAAAGCACACGGTTATTTATTTTCAGAGACTATGTCTTTTATGATCTCCCTTGCATTTTTTTCTAAAACTCTTTCAGTTTTCACACTTTTCTCTGACAATCAATCTCATTACAAACTCAAACGTAAGCAGCCTAATTTCCAAGTCATCAGCTAGCTTTTTGATACTAGACGTCTCTAGTTTTACATTTTAGCCTTTCATTTCCTCTTTGGGAAAATAACATTTAAGGAATTTCATTGGCTGCTCTGTTTCGCTGGCAAGTGCCTCGCTTCTTCTTAAGAAAATCAGCTAACCGCTTGAGTCTGAGAATGGATGCGTTGCGATCCTGTTATGTTCCATTCTGCTTATTTAAACTTCCTATATCAAAATGGTTCATTATGACTTTCTGTGGTTTATTATTCTGGATAACACACCATAAAATGTTTCACTCTTTTCATTTATTCTTCAAATCGCATTTCAGTTAATCTATAAGGGAAATTCCTTTATGTACTTATTAATTTGTTCTATCAACCAACTGATTTTTGTTACTGAGTGCTGGGGATACAGAGATGGGTAAGATACAGTCTCTGTCCCTGTGGGTTGTAGGACAAGGAAAGTGCTATGATGCCAAGTGACCTACGGTACAGGGACATTCATGTTCAGCAGAGATCTAATAGTGACAGCCCCACTTGACTTCTAGAATCCTGGCATTAGAGGTGAACTTAAGAGGTCATGTGGTTCTCTCCCTCATTTTACAGAGGAAGAAACAGGCTGTGCCTACCTTTCACCGTCTACCTCTCAGCTCCTCAATCTCTTCTGCTCAGCCATGTTGACCTTCTGTCTGTTGAACACGGAATACACTCCCATATCTGCCTTTGTGCCGTATTTTATTCATTTCTAGATCTCTAGAACAAAGCAGCTGGCGGGATTCAAAAAAAAAATTGTTTCATGTGGTCCCACACATGTTCTGAGGGAGCTACGGCAGGAATTACCAGGCTTTTCAATAAACTGAGATTCTATGACTCAGAGAGGTCATTAACTGGCCCAAAATCACACAGCTTGTCAGCAGCAGCATCGTGACGAGGACTGGGATTTCTGCCTTTCCTTCCCATTCTACTTTTTATTAAGGATACTTTCTCCTACAAGAAAGAAAGGCCAACTAAAGGTGGCCTAAACCATAAAAGGTAAATGATCCCACCCAACAGATGGTCCAGATACAGTTTCAGGACTGATCCAACAGATCTAAGATACCATGAAGTGTCCAACTTCTTTCTGTCCACGTTCAGCTTGGAAGCAATATCTGTCACCACTATAGCTGGTCCAGGGTCATACACAGACGCCACAAATATCGGCATGCCAGTTTTTCTATGAGTGAGAAGAAAACCTTTCCCCCAACCTTCCCCAGCCCCCCAGCAGAACTTTCCTCAGATCCCTTTCAACTAGGATCGGTTAACATGCCCACATCCTAGATGCACAGCAGACCAGGAAAGTGTGTCCATGGGTCATTAGTTTCTGCAGTGGGAGGTTGGCCACACCAGAGAAGAAGGCGTGGGGAGAGGGAGATGGCCGCTGGGTAGGTAACCAACTGTGTCTGACACCTCAATTAATCAAGCCACCCCTTTGTGTCTCCTTGGGTCAGTGCCAGCCATTATGGGCATGATCCCATAATGTGTGGTCATTAAATGTCCTTGAGAAGGATGCTGCAATTCCTCGTGGTGGGTGGGCTTCTCCAACCTCATAGAGATAGTCAACCCACTGGGTTTTCCACTGACCCAACTCCAGCATAGCCAACAAGGAGCTCTCGCGCTGTCAGACTCTGTCTCTTCGGCCCACATGTGTATGCTGAGGGGCAGAAAAGGCAGGTTTTCTGTTTTCTGATGGGGAACTGTGGACTTGGGAGCATGAAGGATTGCCCACTGCCCAATGCAGCAGAGGGGCCAGGATGCGGAACTGGCTCTGAGGCCACACCTCCCGCTCCTTCCCCCTGCCACGTTCCAACCATAAGTCATCTAGAACCACACTGGTTATCTATTGGATGTTTTCAATTAAGGACTGTGGTTAGATAAACCACAGAGACCATCCTTCTGAGTAGGGCTCGGACACCCTGAGATTTCCATCCAGGACCCGGCACCTGCAGTCAAGTCCAACTGCCTGCTTTTGGTGTTTATGACCTTGGGAAAGTTATTAACCACTTTGTGCCTCAGTTACCTCATTTGTAAAATGGAGGAAATAATGATGCCTTCCTCATACACCCTTGTGAGGAACAAATGAATAATATATGCAGAGTACTGTGCTTGGAACAGGGCCTGACACTCAATAAGCATTCAATTAATGCGGGCTATTATTACCTATTTATTATTCATCTCTGCATCTTGCCATCCTTTGATTTATTCTAGAAAGGACTTTAGGTGGGCCTAGTTTCTATGGTGTTTAATGTTGTAAAGCCAACCAGCTGCCCCACCCTGACTGGCCAGATAACTGTGTGTGTGAGAGAGGGAGACAGCCCCCTGGAACAGACAGTAAACTTGATCGCACAGGATAACAGAAACCGTCCCTGCCTCCTGCCTCAATATCTAGTGTTGGGATGTTTTGCCTCAAATGGGATCCTGTCCTCTGGGCCAGCCCTTGGTGGGGCCTGCGTGCATGCCCCAGGGACTCTGCCTGAGCGCCTTGTTCAGATGAAGTCCTGTTCTCCCATAGCCTTTCTCTGGGATTAATGTAACAGCTCCAAGCTGTTAATGTCTGCTGCAGAGAAGTGCAAGGGGAAGGGGGGGGAGCCTCTCCTCTCTGCGGTGAGCCCACTGCTGGGAGCATTCCCTCCTGCACCTGTGGCTGGGACAGGCTCTTCTCTTCCTCTCTTCCCCTCCTCCCACACGGGAGCAGTGGTGGCTGGGCCAGCCTGGGGGGCTTGCAGGGAAATGTGGCCAAGACTGGTTCTCATGACTGTAAGCCAAGGCGGGCCTCTCCAAAGGGAAGGACAGTCCCCCAGAGCAGATGGCCACTTGAGGCCACACAGAGCCAAACAGACCATGAAAGATTTCTCCTGCACAAGCACACAGTGAGGCCAGAGTCCTCACCTCTGGGCTCCTGTCACCAGTCCCCAAGGCCCCAGTAATAATAAGAGTGACCTTGAGCATTCACTGAGCACCTCTAATGTCAAGCCCTTGCAAGGTACATACAAAGAATCATTCAATGGCTCTGGAAGCTAAAGACATGGGAAGTGGAGGGAAGTGGAGGACCCTGTGCAAGAATTTGCAGCTCTGACACCTCAGAGGTGTCAAAACCCCCCTCCCCAAAATGCTTTGTCAGGCCCCAGGGCTGCTCTTCCCACAAAAGAAGCTGCCTTTTCAGTAATACCTCACACAATTCTAAGCCACCCTCTGGGTCTTTGATAGAAGGATCCAAGCCCAAAATGATAATATGCATGATCTGACCCTCATCCTTTGGTCATTTAGTGTAATATATATACACAAAAATACATCTTCCATTTTCCCCGAAAACAATGTAAGTCACACTGATAAGACAACCTAGTTTGTCTATAATTTCAAGCCCAAACATGTTGAGTTTGCTTTTTAGTTGAGAGAGAAGGAATTTCATCTACAGAGGAGATGGGCATGGGGGCCTGATGGCATGGGTGCTGCTTGTCATAGCCAGGCCTGGAGGCTTCATGGAACACCCAATGTCATTGCTGTCACCCCAAGAGATTTAATGAATTCACCATCTTCTCAGCAAGTCGCCACCAGCTCCTCACCACGACAGAAACAAAGGCCCAGGGAAGTTCTGCTCCCCAAGGGAGTGGAGGGCTCCCAGCCCGCCATTCCTCTGGGGCCAGGACCAGGATGAGAACTGGACTAGCCCTGTGGGCTGGGGTCAGCCTCTGCCACTGAAGGGAACAGTTGGCGTGGCAGCCTGGTCAGACAGGCTATGTGAAGGGCAATTCCAAAGTGCCCCTGAACAGGGTCCCAATCATTCCGAGATCCGGGCCCTGTCCACCTCCTGCTTACCACCTGCTCTGTGGAGGGAGTGTGTTCACTTTGTCTAAGTTCACCCCAGGACCATAGTCCCCTGCCCCCCTGCCCAGGAACCCTTTAGGACCCTCCGTCTTCCTTCCCCTCCCCTGAGCTCCCAATGCTCTGGCGGACCCATATCCTCACTTAGCTCTTTGCATTTGTCTGCTTGTGAGGCATCTCTCTCCCCCTAGACGGCAGGGGACTTGCATGGGTGTCCTACCTGTTGGTTCTCTCTGTCTTTAGTCTTGTGCCTCACACGCAAGGTACAGACAATAGCCAATGAATAACTCAGCCAACCTTTCCTAAGCCATTCACGGGAGGGCACACAGCAAGCTCCTGCAGCTTCCCTCACTGAGTCACCGAGAATGCTTATGAGGAAAATGGAAGTTAACGGCTCATACCCGGGACTATCGTTCTGTTGTCTTAAGAAGCAGACTACGCCAGGTTGCCAGAACGTCTGCGGTCATCTAACACCTCTTGGTAGGAAACCACCTGTTCACCTGGTCCCCAAGATTCAGAACTTTAGGGCTTTTCCGGCACCTGATGACCTCTGTGACTGAGCCCCGCTTACATCTGCAACCTCACTTGTCCCCTGATACCTGGGCGGTCACTCGACAACAGCAGCTGGCTATTCCCCTTACCACCCACTGGTCTCCCTGCCCCTGTGCCCTTGCTTAGGTTGTCCCTCCTCTTAAGGAAATCCTCAAAGCTACGGATCCTATCTGCATTTCAAGGTATCTTGAAATCTTCAGTGAAGATATTTACACAGACATTTGCTAGGCCGGAGTACCTGCACCAGCTTTGGGACAAATGCCATTTTTCTCTGTGGTCTTTTGGCTCTCTGCATGGACTGTTCGAGTAGGCTGCTAGCCCTTTAAACTAGGGAGACGGTCTGGCTTGAATTCTTCATCCCCCATTGGCTCTTGGCTACAGATTTGTTATAGATATTGCTCAAAGTGCTTGTTGAAGATGGTTGACTTCTAACAGCTTCTCTGAATTACCATCTACAGAGGGATTCTCCTCCACTGGCCCTAATGAGGCCCTTGGACATTTTGTAGTTGGACTTAGCCCTATTTTGCTCCTGACTCCTAAGCCCCCAACCTCTCCCCCATTTAGGACTGCATTTCAGCTGAGAGGGGAGAAGAGACTCAGAGCTCAGGACAGGTGATGATTCACAGCAACATCGGGGGGTCACAAGGATGGAACCCCAAGCTCCGTAACTACCTGCAGAAGGAAACATCTGTGGCTCAAGACTCATTCCCAGTGGAGCCAGGAGAATGAATAATCAATGGCAGAGAGCATTCTTCCAGCAAGTGCTCTATGGGCCGCACAGAAGGAGGAAGGAAATGATTCCCACCAAGGTGAGTCAACGGTACCAAATCCAAACCCCTCTGGTCCTCTCAAAGGTCAGAGAAATCCAGTAATGTAAAGCAGTTTTTATAATGAGAGGTCCAGACAGATTTTGTTCCTTCAAGTCCAATTCTGCAATAGAAATGGGCTATTTCTGCCTCTTTGGCTCTATTTCCAATGAGAAATGGATTGTCCTTTAACAATTAGCTGCAGAGAATAGCTAAAGGGAGAGTACGTCCTTCTGGCTTGAAACCGCTATATTTGGGCTGGAGTTGAGACACATCCTTTCAGGCGTGTGAAGCAATGAAGAAGCAGCTCAGTCTTGGACTGCCCCCTGACTCCCAAGGGCTTCGGTTTCCCCCCGTGTAAAATGGGGGGAGATGGGGGACGGGCGGGCTGAGAGACTTTGAAAGGGCTCTTTCCGACCTTATCCCGAGGGCAGAGGAGTGGAGGTGTCATCTAAGAGCATTCCTTCGGATATCATGGCCGCAATGACCATTGGTATCTCTCGACTGACACCTGCCCTATCACCGGAAAGCAAAATCCCAAGGTGTGGAAGCCATCCAAAATAACTTCACACCCTGTGAGGCAGGAGGAGGTTATCATTGCCACCGCTCTGGGATAAATGCTCTCTCTAATGCAAGACGCGCTGGTAGCTAGCTATTCCCTGAGACAATCTCGCCATAATAAAATGCCTTCAGAGCCTCCCATGGGACTTTGTTTTCCCAGAACTATAACTTCATTGTCATCTCTTCCTTGAGATTTCAGCCCTTAGCTCTTGTTTTGCACATTAATTCAAGTTGAAGTGCAGCCTCGATCATGTTGGCAAACATTCCAAATGGAAATGAATTCTCAGGTTCTCACTAAAAATTGCAATGTCCCCACCAGCCCAATCTGGATGACATTTTGTGTCTTATGTAATATCTGTTTCCTAAGGGAATTAAGATGTTTCTGTATGTAGTTCTGCCCAACAAATTTTTAATAAGGTCTACTCCTCAGTACCTCTTAGGAACAAGCAGAGTCTAAATCCCTGAAAACTGATCATCCAAAAATCCGTTTTGAGCCAAGAGTTTTATTTTCAAAATTGATTGGAATCCGATGTTGAGAAGCCATGATAGCCATCTCTGGGTAGGCTGGCGTCTGGAAGCGCTCCCGTGCCCAGGTGCCAAAGGCCAAGCCACTAATGAGCCTTTCCTGGGCTAGATGACTCGCTATTTCTGGCTCACAAGAGTCTCCCCGTTGGACAGATTAGGAAGCTGAGAGCTGGAGTGGTTTGTTGATTTATTTAACAAATGCTTAAGCATAGGGCTTCCCCAAGGTCACATGGCTAGTATGCGGAAGCGGCAGGTACACATTCAGCCTTCCGGTGAAACCTACCACATTTATGTGTATTCAGGCAAAACAACATGAGCAATGTAGGCTCTGGGGAGTGGAGAAGGGCTCTAACTAGTGACAAGGTGAGAAAAGCTTGCATAATTGTGTTGTAAAGACATAATATCCTTTTAGAAGGAGGTGGGGGGACCAAAGTCACTGGGCTGCAGAGGAGGAAGAGACTGTTCCTGCTTTGAGAATGGAGAGATCAAGGACGGCTCTCCTGGGAGAAGCTTCTGAGCTGCTCCCGGAAGAATGGTTAGGATGGAGTGACAAGGGAGCATTTGAGGCATTCTGCTTCGCAACAAAGTAGACTAGAGAAGCTTCCAGATGCTTTCTCCTAAATGTAGCCAAGAGGACACAGGACACACAGCAAGGTGGAGAGAATGCTGTTTGCAAGGTGGTGACAGTACTCATTTGTGCTGGTCTCTCTTGGGCCTTGGGCAAGTCTCCTGACTTTCCAGCCACTAAGCCCTGAAGTGAGGGAACTCTACTCCAGAGTCTCCTTCCACGGTAGGTCAAGGGGAGAGCCAAGTGAGCGAACCGTCAGAGAGAACCACGTGAGAGTGTCAACAAAGGAAAGGGACTTAGACAAAGGAGAGTAGAGAGGGATAGAGGGAGGGAGAAACAAGAAAGGAGGACTGTGGTCGGAGCCCCTGCTGTGTACAAGCTTTTTCTTCCACAGGTGGTTTTCACATTCTCTCAGCCGGATGGCCAAGGGGTCCTTGTTTGTTTCATTTTGTTATGTTTTGTTTCAGCCTAATACGCTCAGTCTGTGGGCCTCCCGCCAAGGCCATAGGAAGGGGCTCTCAAACACAATAGTCATTTTTTATTCCCACCTTTGGGATTCTAGTCAGTGACACTTTTGGGTGTCCAGACATAACCACAGCTCCTTATGTCCAAATCACCCTTCCTTTGAGGATCAGCTTCAATAAAACCTTCCCCTCCAGCCCTCTGAGGGCCCAGAGGCCCTTCTTTGTCTTTTGTGGTCTTCATCACAGTTGCCGATATATGGACATTGTGAGCCTGCACTTGATCGCTGGCTCGACAGACTCAGGGCCTAGAGAGAACCCGGCCCCATAGATGTGCTCTGGAGAATGTGGATGGCGAGCAGGGATTGCATTTTATCCCACTGGGGCCTTCCCAATTTCATTTTCATGGGGCTCTGAACAAAATACAATTTAACTAATGGCCCCAAATCAGGAAAACATTTCCTGCAAATTGGGAACAAGTTTAACAAGGTGCAGAGAAGAAATTTTCATTCTTATTTCCTGCCAGTGAAGTTTATTTGCAAGTGTAGTTTAAAAGGGGATATTTCTTCATTTGTCTTAGTGTCAGTTAAGACCCACTGACTCTGCTGTATTGGGAAATAGAATGTTACGCCTGACCATGGTTAGAAACTTCTTTAGTGGTTCTTAACTTTTCTTATGGAAAATCACCATATGGAACACTTTATAAACCTGATGAAAACTATCCCAAGAGAGCATAGGGACAAACTTTCACACACCATCTCAGTGTATACGGAATTCCGGGAGCCTACCCAAGGATACTCCCAGGTTAAGCTCTAGACTTCTCAAAATGTCATTCATGGATTTTCTCCATTAGAACTATCTGTGAGGTTTTCCTAGGAATCCATTTGCTGGGGCTCTGTCCTCTGCCCAGTGAAACAGCAGCCCTAAGGAAGGGGCCCAGAAATCTGGCAATTAAATAGTCAGCCCTAATGATTTTGAGACACATTCAAATTTGAATTGACCATTGATGTAGATCGACCTTTTCATTTGCAAAGTCACTAGATCAAAGTCACATCTTAAACAGGGCAAAATGAGGTGCAAATGTTTTATTTTATATTCTACCAAACAAAGATTATATGCCTAGAATCCTAAACTTATTATATGTTAACATCTAACTTTCAGGAAGCATGCCTTTACTCCTGATACTGGTTCTTATTATTTATTTCAATTTTTTGGTTTTTTAAAGGGTTTTTTTCCTCTTTTTTCTTTTTTTTTAATTCATTTGAGAGAGCTACCGAGACAGAGACAGAGGGAGAACAAGTAGAGGGAGAGGGAGAAGAGGCTTCCAGCTGGGCGGGGAGCCCAACATAGGGCTCAATCCCAGGACCTAAAGATCATGACCTGAGCTGAAGGTAGACGCTTAACCATCTGAGCCATCCAGGTGCCCCAATACTGGTTCTTAAGCATAAGAGCATAATTTGTGAGTAAAATTCTAAAACTCTATAGAGATTTATAGAATATGGTTGTGATACTTTATTAACTAGAAAATCTTTCTTATTCTATTAAAATATCTTTATCATAAAATGTTTAGGCACTGCAGATTTTATGATATCATTTATTTTTATTTGTTTTCATACTTGTCTCTGAGTAGCTGTGTCAATAGAGTTTTGGTGAGGGGCATCTCGGTAGCTTAGTCGGTTAAGTGTCTGTCTTGGGCTCGGTCTTGATCTGGGGGACCTGGGATTGAGCTCCACATTGCGGGGAGTTCCCTGCTCAGTGGGGAGACTGCTTGTCCCTCCCTCTCTCTCATTTGCCCCTGTTCATGCTCTCTCTAATAAATAAATATCTTTAAAAAAATAGAGTTTTAGTGAGTAGACTTATATTTCCAAAGCTTTAAACCTAGAAAATTTCTTATTGAATGGAATTCCACCAATATATTTTTGTAAAGTAAACATGATACTGAGCTTGGAAAAGGTAAAAACTGTCTACTCAGAGACGTTTAATCTTCTAAAAGGCGAAGAGAAAAGTAAGTTTGCCTTTCATCACTGCATTCATTAACTTCTTATTTAATATCCCATTTTGAAATTAACCTCTTCTTTCTCCTCTTGCCCCACCAACAAGCATTATGTCATTGTGCCTTCCATTGGGGTTAACTGTGCCTTCTCGATTAGCCTGTGAGATCCCGGAGGCCAGGCAGGACCCATCCTTCAGTCATTTCTATATGTCTCCACTACAAGGCTCCCTGAAAAGGAGATACACAGCCAGAATATGATTTTATTTATAATTCATTCAACAAACACTTACTGATGGCAGGCTGTGTCAGGCTCTGTGCTCACCACTGGGTCTTATATTGATTGAAATGTCATGTGACTAGACATGACGAAAGAATGACCCGAACTAGGAAGGCTTGTGTCCAGACCTGTGTTCCGTGAAGCTCGCCCAGCAGCTGTGTGTTGGAGGGGCTGGAGGGGATTGATGGAGGGCTGCCTTGGACCCCCGTTGCAAAGCAGGGCCGTGTTCTGCAGTGAGAGCGGGTACGCCCGTCTTTACTATGCGTCCTACCTTCGCTCTTTCTGTGACACTAAGCCTCATTTTTCTGAACCTCAGTTTGAAACCTGTTTGAAACATTTTTAAACGTAGACTTAAGCAAGGGGTTCTTTTCTATTTTGGATACAAAGGCTTCTAAAGTTGACAGTTTATGCTCCTGGCCGTGCAGAGGGGTCTCTCTCTTTATTCCACTCCTCCCCATACCCTCCCAAGAGCAGGGTTCTACAGCAGTGAAGTGTCTCTCCTGGAGCCTGCAGTGGGTCAGGTTGGTGATGGTAGACACACCAGACTGACGACATAGACGGTGGGCAGAGGCCACGGGCAGTTTTGTTCGTTCGGCTAAATTCTAGAATGTCTCCATGTCCACAGTGATAGAGAAGGAGCCACTGAAAAGTGCCTACTCACCAGGATAAGGACGATGCCTTCTGAATATTTGCACTTTGCAGTAGCATTAAAGGAAGTCTTTTCTGGTCAGCCCTTTTCTTGAGCCTCATTACATAATCTACATCTTTCTCTGGGCTTCTTCCTTCTAGCTTACCAGAGCTGTCTTTCCTTGACTCCCTACATACATGACATATTCCCTCTGTGGTTCTCCTTTGTATTATGTCTGTCCTTGGACAACTCTGGAAGGACAAGAAGACTGTGCCTGTTTTCAGGGGCGCCTGGGTGGCTCAGGTCATGATCTCAGGGTTTTGGGATTGAGCCCCGAGTCCAGCTGCCTGCTCAGTGGGGAGTCTGCTTCTCCCTCTGCCTCTGTCCCTCTCTTTGCTAGTGCTTTCTCTCTCTCAAAAAAATAAATAAATAAATAAAATCTTAAAAAAAAAAAAAAGGCTTTGCCTGCTTTCTGATGATTCGACACAAGAACACAGGCTGAGTTTGAACACGGATGTTAAGAGGCTGCCAAGAATCTAAACTCCACCCAGAAAGTCAGATACTCTCTTCTTGGAATAAAAAAAATCCACTCTGGGGTGGGTGGGAGAGGTGAAGGAGAGAGATGATGTTGGTATATATCCATCAGTTGTACCCCAAAATGCTGACTCTCTCTAACGTTTACAGGCCCCCCCAACCTCCATCTTGAGGCTGGTGCTGTCCCAGTGCTGAGTACTTCCAGCACATGAAGGAAATACCTCATTTCCTGTATGTCAACTACTTCTCCAAAGGCGAGCCTCTCTCATTTTAAATGACTCGTGGGGAATGCGGCACACAGAGCTTTCTTAAACACGGAGTGACAGCTTGCATGACCTCCAGTGATACGAAAGTAGCTTTGACAAATCTCATTTGTCTGTACTTTCCTTGGGGCTGAGAGTGAAGACAGTGGTGAAGCTCAGGCTCACTCCTGGGTGACAAAATGTGAGAAGATGTGACTTTGAAAACTGAAGAGAGTGGTTGGACAATATAGGAAAAATGCATACCATCCTGCTTCTCGGCAAAAGCAATTTACAGCCATTAGATAATAAATGCATTTCTCAGCACTTCTACATGAAAAAGCTCCATGTGATAAAAATTCATGTTTTAGGTCTTAGAAATGGCAAGTGATTTTATACTATCTATATGTATATACTATATGTCTTATACTATATATATGTATATACTATACCTGCCACTCTAGGTATACCTTTCTACATACATTTAAGGAGGTAGTTTTGTATGTACTTGGGGTCCTTGGCCGCTCAGCTTTGGCTTAATCATAATCCTGGGTTCCTGACACTCATCAGTGGTCCTTATGGGGTTACTGAGCTTTTAATAATGCAGTAAGCACCCATCTGCAAACTCACTCCTAAAACCACAGCTACCCCTGAGATACAGTCGTATCTAACAATGGGGCCCTACTCCCCTTCCCATCCCTCACCTCCTCCCCACTGGATGTAGCCATCAGTCTGGATCCGGTGTCCATCAGTCTTGCTTTCCTTTCTAATATGATTTTATTATGTTTATTTGTAGTTCTATAAAATATTTTTAAATTTTATTTGTATTTAATTTAAAATATTTTAAGACTTACTTTTTGGGCTTGATGTTTCTGCGACGCTACAGTTCAAATGCTTTGCTATGTGAATAGATCATAGTTCACTTTCCACTCTGCCTCTGATGGGTATTTGAGCTGCTTCCCAGTTTTGCTACTGCGAACAGTGCAGCTGTGAGCTTTCTTATACGTGCCCCTGCTTGTACACATGCGAGGACAGAACTTCTGGGGCATAGGCGAGGTGAAGCACTCAACTTTGGGAGGGGAAAAGCAAAGCTAGTACTTGGTACAATCATGCCCCGCACAGAGACGCGGGTAGATGGATGGTTCATGTTCCTCAGACTGACGGTTGCTACATTTATTTATTTTTTTTTAAAGATTTTATTTATTTATTTGACAGAGAGAGATCACAAGTATGCAGAGAGGCAGGCAGAGAGAGGAGGAAGCAGGCTCCCTGCCAAGCAGAGAGCCCGATGTGGGGCTCGATCCCGGGACCCTGAGATCATGACCTGAGCCAAAGGCAGAGGCTTAACCCACTGAGGCACCCAGGCGCCCCTGACAGTTGCTATATTTAAAGGATGAAAGTAATATTTACTATTTGGTATTTTAGTCATAAAAAGTTCAAAGAAAACTTCTACAAGCCTGACATTCTATAAACAGACACGAAATGGAATGTCTTAGATCTTGCCAAATCTAGAACCAGTCCAACTGATAAACTCAGAAGAACCAAAATAATGCCACAACAGTAGAGATTATACCTTCAATGAATGGTTTTAGCTAATGTCCAGGGTAAGATTAACCCGTACACAGTACAAAATGCTGAGTTAAGAGTCCATGTTGAAGACCTTGATGCCCAGATATGCACCTGACCTCCCCACCGCCTTCCAAATGTGCTGTGGTGGAAATCTAGGTTTTTTCCTTATCTGCAAATAGGAGGCCATTTCGTGGTGAAAAAGCGTCCCTTGTACTTTCTCTTTAATGGAGAGAGGCGCAGATACCTTTAACAAGCCAAGCAATAGTGGAATTAGCAGCGCGTCAATAACCATCAGCAAACACTATTCTCTGAGATTCCCACCAGTGGTTCCACCCAGTGCCATCATCTGAACTGTAGGCAGGGATTTGATTGAACACTTGCTCTTCTTATTCAAAACCTGCTTGACTTAATGCCCGGAACAAAACGCATCGCTGTGCATTTTAAAAAACATCCGTTTTCCCTTTTGGTTGGAAAACCATCAGGTTGAAACGAACGGGGCTCCTCGGAGTTGTGACGTTTCGCGAAGACAGCGCTTCGCGGCCTGAAGAAAACAAGAGACTGAAAACCACTTACCTTCACGTAGAGCTGCTGAAATTCCTCGAGGTTCAGCCTCCCGCTCGGACAGTCCTTGAGGAAACCTTTGTACCACTGCTTGAGCTCGTGCTCGTTAAACTCTGTGCTCTTCACCAGGTCCTCCATCACTTCGGGGGCCAGTTTGCTGTTCTGTTTCCCCATTCTGCCTGGAGAAAAGCAAACGAATGCAATTAGCTGCGATCATTTCAAACTTGATTAAGAGCCAAGTCCGAGGTCTGAGCAGCCCGTGGGTGGGCACTCCCTCCCGCGTGTCATATCAAATCCCACCTCCCTCACCGCCCCCCCAGGTCGGCCTCCTTCTATCTGGCATTCGAGAAAGGAGATAAGCGAGAAAGACCCTTCGAGCAGCTCGAAAGGCTGTAGGGCTCATTCCCGTCCATCACGCATCACGCGTCCCTGCACACACAGCATCAACTCCCCCACGGAGAGGCAGCTGTCCTTGTTTGTGCTGCTTGTGTAAAGTGCACGGGCACTGTTTATATTCTCCTGGTATGAATTAAAGTGCATCAGCATTTGCTGCCTGGGTATCTAATTCCACGTTTAGTTTATAAGGATATTAAGTGGGATTATTGACACTCGCACGGAGAGGGCTTTACAGACAAATGATTATAAGCAGACTTAGGAAATCTGATCGGCGATGGCAGGAAATCTCAGCTGGTTTAGTTCTAGCATTGCAGCTTTTTTTTTTTTTTAATGGAAACAGCTTATTTTTATTAGTAAAATTAATTATCTTTCTCTTCTCTTCTTCAGAGGTTTCCTACGACATTGCTGTCAATGTTGACAAACTTGGTGGCTTTTTAGAGAGATTGAGTGGTGAATTCCAGTTGACCTAATTCCATTCTGATATTATTGTGGCTGGTAGGTAAAAATAAAACTGTATAAAATAATGTTACCTATACCCATTATGTGCCAGGTTATTGACTGTATACCATGTGTGTTACTTAGAGCAATGTTAATTAACCGCTGGATGCCTGGGTGGTTCAGTCATTAAGAATCTGCCTTCAGCTCAGGTCACGATCCCAGCGTCCTGGGATCGAGCCCCACATCAGGTTCCCTGCTCAGCGGGCAGTCTGCTTCTCCATCTCCCACTCCCCATGCTTGTGTTCCTGCTCTCACTCTCTCTCTCTCTCTTTCAAATAAATAAATAAAATCTTTTAAAAATATGTTAACTAACAGCTTTATCTTAAATTCTTTCCTTTAAAAAAAAGATTTTATTTATTTGAGAGAGAGAGTGAACAAGAGAGAGCATGAGCAGAGGGAGGGTTAGAAAGAGATCGAGAAGCAGACTCCCTTGCTGAACAGAGAGCCTAATGTGGGGCTTGACCCAGGACCCTGGGATCATGGACCTGAGCCGAAGGCAGACCCTTCACCGACTGAGCCACCCAGTCCTTAAGAGCACTTAAATTCCTTCATTAATAAAATGTGTATAATAACAAAACTCTTTTCAGATTCACTGTGAGGACTAATTAAGAAATAGGTACACAATGATAAACAATATTCTAAAATTAAAATAGTTTTTGTATTAGTGCAGAAAAATTAAAGAGGATACTTTAAAGTTTCCCTTTAATGTGGTGTTACAATAAAAAAAAAAGAGTGAAAACCAAACAAATTAACTACAGATTGATTTAAAAATTCGAATCAAGGAGCACCTGGATGGCACACTCAATTGTCTGACTCTTGGTTATGTCTCAGATCCTGATCTCAGGGTCGTGAGATCGAACCCTCATCGGGCTCCCCCCTCAGTGCAGAGTCTGCTTGAGATTCTCCCTCTCTGTCCCTCCCTCCCGCCTTCTCTTTCTCTCTCTCTTTCAAAAATAAATAAATCTTTAAAAAAATAAGTTAAAATAAAAGTGAAAATCTGAAGGATCACCAGAATAAGGAAAGTGTCACAAGATCTTCAAAATCCTGATACAGGAACTGAATTAGGCTTTGAAATTTTACCCACGTGGATCCAGGCCTTCAACGTGCTGGAGACACATTCTATCCTCGGCTCTAGGCAGGTCTACACTTGCAATCATCCCACAAGGGGTAATCTCATCCTGTACTTTGTTGTTTTTAATTTTTTGCCTCCTTCCACAACACATTCCACACCCATTGTCAGTGACCTGCCCTAACATTGAGCAATTCTTTCACTGTGATGAAACCAAACCACTCTTGCTACTTCCAAGGAAAGCTTTCTCTTCACATCATCACAATCTAACACAATGAGAGGATATCATTAAAACTGCCATTTGTCTTCCAAGCTCTTCTGTTTGAGCAAGGGACCCAAGGATCAGCAACTATGCCCTTTATCATGGAGCATCTCTACTTATTTTTGCTCTTAATTTCAAGCTCCATGTCTCTTATTAGCAACTGTCTCTTAATTATAGGTACTGTGGGATCCCCCAGCTGGATATGGAAATCAAGTTGGGTATTCAGGTGTCAAGTTTAATTAATCTGGATGAGAAAACTGTAATCCGTGGTTATCCTGCTAATCAAAAGGTGTATTACCAAACTTCCAGGACTTCACTTTGCTGCTTACAGTAGAGAATTACAAATTTTCATTATTGAATCAGAATCTCCCCTAACAATAACAGCTGCTGAATGCTGAGTCTTGGCTGTGGGACAGGCACTGTGTTGAGAACTTTATGCCCTCGATCTTTAACCCTATGACAGCTCAGCAGTGAGGATTAGGGCAGCTTTCTTGTACAGGATCAGACAAGTAATGTGTGGCAGAACCAGAACTTGAACCTGGATTAGTAAGACTCCAGTGCACAATCACAGACAGACAGGTGGACGGAAGGCATCTTAGGAGGAACGAGAGGAGCAAAAGCAGGAAGGTTTGTGAGGCTGAATCAGTGCCTCTTGGCAAATGAAAGAAGAGATGAGAGGAGGACCTGTCACTTTGCCAGGCCCTATTTTGGAAAAGACTGTTGGAGTTTACCAAAACCACAAGCCAGAGTGAGTTTGTATTTATGATGGGAAAGTGGATTAAGTGTTATTAAAAACTGCCTCTCCCAAATGCCTTTAGAAGGTCAACAGCATGAGGACGCCTGGGTGGTGCAGTCAGTTGAGCCCCTGACTCTTGGTTTTGGCTCAGGTCCTGATCTCAGGGTTGTGAGATCAAGCCCCACAACAGGCTCTGTGCTCAGCGTGGAGTCTGCTTAGAGATTCTCTCTCTCCTTCTCCCTCTGACCCACCTGTGCACCCTAAAATAAGAAATCTTAAAAAAAAAAAAAAAAAGAGCGTGGTCTCACACAGGGAACACAGTGAGGACCATGAATCACAGTTCACAGGCCTAATAACATCATGCTTCCTGGTCATGGGTCATGGTCAGCCACTATCAGCCAGGTGTGCCTGGTGGTGAGATGAATCACAGGGAAAATCAAGTTCTGGCCAGGCCCTGTTTGGATTGATTGACTCTAGCCCACCTTCTGCATGGCCGCCTGAATGAATTTCTAAAATACAAACCTTACCATCTGAGCCTCTCCCTAAAACTGTCAACACTTCTCATTGTCTGCAGGATGTGGCCCCTTCTCCCTCGCCTGGCACTTGTCCTGCCTACTCACATCCTCATTTGCTGCCCATCTGTCTTTTCACTTGTTCAGCAGGCTTCTCCTCTTTCTTTACGGAGCCTCAGCTCACACACCGCCCCCTCTGTGAAACCTTTGCGGACTTTCCAAGGCTGACGGAGGCGTCCTTTCTCCCAGGCATCTCCACTCCCTGGTAAAAGCTTCCCTGGTCATTATTTATTTCTCTACTGGATTGGTAGTTTCTTGGAGGAGAGGACTGTCTTTTATTTATGTTTTCAATCCTGCTACCTCAGACTTAGGTGCTCGACGAATATTTTTTGAGGAACCGAATGAACGAAGGGCACTGAACCACTGTGAGGTAGGGACTCAAGGACCTTGGCACTGGTCTTCATCAAGTTGTGGTATTTAGTACGTTCCTTTCTGGGAGAATCAGCCTCATAGTAATCTGTATAGGAGAAGAGTCAGTGCCATCATACGTATAAATATAACGCTCAGGCAACAGATGGGAGGAATCTTTCATTTCGCCGTACGGAAAATTGCCTGCCCACCCGGAGACTGTTTTTTTGTTGTTGTCTTCATCACTAAATTTTGAACATCTTAAAGCCAATATCCTCAGGATCGGCATAAAGGTGATGCTTAGCGATGTCGGATGCATGAAGGAAAGCAGGAATGGGTTAAGACTCCCCACCTTTGCCCCCTCTGTCCTGGAGCTACCGTGAGAGAGGCCCACAGTGTCTCTCATTATGGGCCTAGGACAACAGAAAGGGGAAACATGACCGTAAAACTTATCGCATTCCCAATAAAAAGATCTCATGACACACATAAAGTAAAATAAAAGAATCCGTGTGTGTATGCTTGTGTGTGTGTGTGTGTGTGTGTGTGTGTGTGTGTGTAGGGGGGGGCGGGTAATTCCCGTTCTGTTTCTAGTTCATTCTGTGATCTTGGGACAGATCCTTTCCTCCTCTGTTGCTCAGTTTCCCCATTTGAAAAACAAGTCAGTTGGACCAGATGACCTTTAAGGCCCTTCCAACCGCACCACCGTTCACTGATCAACAGCTGAAGTTCTGTGAAGTTGAAAAGATGAGTCACAGACTTCAAATTGGCTTGTCTCGAAAGAGTATACACATGTTGGCTCTGTGGGTTCTCTACTTGGGTACCCGTCAGTACTTGAATATTTGTTGCCTAAGAAGGGAGGGGACAGACATGGGGGTGTATGATTTTAAGGCTAGCATTCCAGGTTATAAGATAAAAACCAGCCAAGCCCCAACCAAATGATTTCTCATGGTTTGCATGGCACTAGAGAGACTCAGTGTTAGCCAAGGAACAGGACTGATGGGGGAGATCTGGTGTGGGCAAAAGAAGCAGAAATGAGCCCATGGGTGAGGAAAGCCTAGCACCAACTTCCCAAGGATACCCAGAAAAGGCCACATTTTTATACTCAATAGTTTACAAAAGGCTCCGTGCAACAACAGTTACCCATGTAACAGTCCAGTAAGAAAGAGATTATTACCACCGCCCCCTTTACTGATGAGGGCTTTGAAGCTTGAAGGAATGGGTACTCTGTCTTAGCTCAACCAGCAGAGAAAGCTTGGTACAGAACAGAAGTCGTTCTCCAGGGGCGCCTGGGTGGCTCAGTGGATTAAGCCTCTGCCTTCAGCTCAGGTCATGATCTCAGGGTCCTGGGATGGAGCCCCGCATTTGGCTCTCTGCTCAGCAGGGAGCCTGCTTCCCTTCTCTCTCTGCCTGCCTCTCTGCCTACTTGTGATTTCTCTCTCTGTCAACCAAATAAACAAAATCTTAAAAAAAAAAAAAAAAAAAAAAAAAAGTCATTCTCCAGAACCCCACTGGTTTCCTACCACAGGCCACCATCTTCTCCTGCCTGGATTCTGCAACCACTTTCTCACTGGCCTGCCTGCCTTGTGTCTTGCCCGCCCCTCTTCCACTTCCTACCCAGTCTCAATAGCAGAACTGCAGAGTCCAGGGACCAGAGCATGAATGAGTGCTCTTAGCACAGATCTGGGAGACTTCCTGTAGGAGGAAAAGGCTGGCCAGGGGAGGCAATGAGCACCTATGAGCGGCGTTCCTCCACAAACCCTTTGCGTCTCAGAGAGAGAGAATTCAAGAAGCATATGCATATGTGCATGTGTGTGTTGGCCCAAGCTTGTCCTTTACCCCCTCCGATATCTAAGTCCAGCCTCCTAGAACACAGCAGGGCCCACTGTGCGAGGAGGTGCACAGAACAGCAGGCCTGGCCTCTCCCAGGTAATCCGGCGATTAGCCTGGCTGAACCTTGGCGAGATTCGTGCAAAGTCTGGGGGCCGAGATGGAGAGGCCCAGGCACACGTGCGGACACACAACAGGATAAGCACACCAGTGCGGAAACAGGCCTGGAGGTACAGCTCGAGCCAAGGAAGGACTTCCGGGGCTCAGTTGGAGGCTGAGGGAGTACAGCGCCAGGCAAAGCAGAGCTGGCTGTAGTGTCAAGATTACGGGGCCAGCCCTCAATACAGCGGGTGCTCTCCCTCAGCCCTGGGCTCCTCGCTTGTACACTGAAATAACTGGAAAAGACAGGCCTTGTCATGCTTAGTCTACTGCCTAGATGACTCCTCCTTTTCCTTCCCACTTGTCTAAACAACACTCCTCCCGCCAGGCTAGGTTCCAACGCTGTCTTCTCTGGGACACTTCTCCACAAGCTCTTACTAGCTCCTCTTCTCCTCCTTGATCGAACCGTTGACATCAACAATGACCCACGGCCCAGTTAGCTCCGGGCCACTCAGCTTGGTGGACATTTGCAGGTGTTGTCTACAAGAAAGGTTCTGTGCGAGGCACGGTGGGAAAAAGACGTGGTCCTTGAAAAGCTCAGAACTGAATGCAGGAGACATTCCTGCCCATTGGAATGTGGGGCACGATGAGATGAGTGCTCAGACCAGAGAGCTACAGAGCACAGGGGACAGAGCGACAACTGACCACCAGGTCAGGCAAATTCACCTGACTGGTCCCCAGGTGAGAGCTCTAAATTGGTGTTCCCCAACCGTGCCTGAGTACAAAATCATCCTTGCTACTGTCGTTAAAAATGCAGCTTCACGAGACCCTCCCTCAGAAGCAAATCTATACTTTCAGCAAGTGACTCAGGTCAATTTGGGGAGCACTGATGAAAACCATGAACACGAATCAAAGTAGATGGTCTGAGGAGGAAGCATTCCAAGAAGCACAGACATAACCCAAGTTCTCGCTGATGCCTCGCTCCCTCTGCCTGACACCTCTGATGTTTCAAGATCCTGTCTTGGGGACTAACATTAAGAATTTACGGGGCACCTGGGTGGCCCAGTCAGTTAAGCTTCTGACTCTTGATTTCAGCTCAGGTCCTGATCTCAGGGTGATGACATTGAGCCCCGTGTTGGGCTCCACGCTGTGCATGGAGTCTGCTTAACATTCTCTCTACCCCTCCTTCTGACTCTACCCACCCTAAAAAGAAAAAATTGAAAAATCTCTCAACTAGAGAAGACCAAAGCTTGAAAAGATTTACCTTCAGGCTCTTCTGCTTTAATTCCCTTGATTTTAGGTTAGAGAGTTTGCGGCTCTCCAAGATCACGCGGGCACCCCAATGGCAGAGTAGGCATGAGAAGCCTGGTCTCCCCACCCAGCTGGGTGCTCTCACCCTCACGCCCCAGCAGTGAGCTGTCCCCGTACCAAACACCCAAAGCCTAGGAGCCAGGACACATGTTTATCTCTGAGCGAGGACGTTGAGACAATCTCCATCACCACCTCCCTTGGGTCCTATAAACAAATGAAACCAGGTTGCTAGTTTCCAGAGACTGTTAAAACTACCCTGAAAACCATGCCTCAAGGTTGCCAAGTGCACTGTGTGGGGGTTTCTTTTCTAATAAGGACAATTATCTGACATGATGGCTCTATCTGCCCCTCCAGTCTGGCTCCTCCCAAGGCCCCAGCAGCATCTCTCTAAAGGCAGAGTGTGGATCCCTGGCTGGCCTTTCTGTCTCTGGGGACCAGAGAAGCTTCAGAAAAGGCAAGAAATTCTTTCTTATGGCATTCTCTGATGACTTTATCTCAAGCCCTAAACCTCGTGGGACTGCAGCTGAGGTCAGGCCCACAAGGATAACACAGGCGGGAGGTTAGGAGGGTGCAGACTGCATCCCTGGGGACTCAAGGCCAGAGTCCTTATTTGATCTGCAATGAGGAAAACATTTTGATGGCAGTGGCAAAGGCCCTGTCAGGGCAAGTGACAAGAGTTCCAACCCAGAAAGAACAATAAATCCTTGAAGGTGAAAGTGAAGTGGGCCCCAGGGAGCAATCATCTGCTCTAACCCCTTCATTTTCTAGAAGCGTCCCAGGAAGGTTAGGGAACTTCTGTTAGGGAATAGGGCAAGTCTGTGACAGGGCCTAGCTAGCAGTGCCCTGACCAGTTAGCCTCGGCAGGACAACACGGGGGCTGCCATGATGCCCAGGCTTGTGACTCTTGGGCACTGACATGGGCTGAGGGTCCTACGTTCTACAGGACCAGAATGAGCCACACCAGGTCCCTGTGACCGGGCTGTGAAGAATGGTGGTCTTCCTTAGGCCTGCCCCAGCTGCTTCCAGCCAAGTTCCCACCCAAGTGCTCCCTCTGCAGCTCAGGTGTGGAGTCTGAATTGCCTGGGGACAGCCCTGACCCAAGATGGCAGTTGCTGGTGGACATTAGCTCTTGGATCTGACTAAGCGTTTTTTTTTTTAAATATGAAACGCTTCACAAATTTGCGTGCCATCCTTGCGCAGGAGCCATGCTAATCTTTTCTGTATTGTTCCAATTTTAGTATATGTGCTGCCAATGCAAGAACTGACTAAATGGTTCTAAACTAAAACCCTCCTGGTAACCAGGTGGCAGGTGCTCAGGAACTCTGATCTCTAAGGGGGTCAAGTGGCCCGACCAGCCTTGGGGGTCAGACTCCATCGCTTTCGTCCTCCTTTGCCAGGTACAAAGAACATCACTCAAGCACCTGGGAAGCACGGCTAAGCCTGAAGCCACCTCGGTGCCCGGGTGTTAAGCTACGACTTGGGGAAAGTTTCTACTCTGACTCAGTCCATCTGGCGGGTTCCCTTCCCCTTTCTGTTTGGTCACAGTGTCTCTTTCATTTTTCACTGGACTTAGTTGAGTGGGACAAAAAAGTGGGCTGGAGGCAGACCCAGGGTCAAATGACGCGCACACGGTATGTGACTTATGAGCAGCTACTTGGCCCACTGGAGGCTCAGTTTCCTCATTTGTCAGATGGAAACGATGAAATTTGCACACAGGGCTGTTACGAGAATTAATTGGATAACACACTGAATTCCTACCCACGGTGCCTTCCAAGTAGCAGGTGTTCAACAAACACTAGCTATTATTAGCTTCATCATGGGACCCACCAAACTGGGCTGCTCCAGATGATGGGGAGGCAGACTTTTCAAGATCCAGGCCCATATATCTAGGTGTCACCTTAACCTTGACACCGCGTACCACACCTGGTACATGTAAACAGAAGTACGCAAATGGAGACACCTGGGGGATTTTGCTGTGGTCCTGCTTCTTCACTGTCCAGTTGAAGTGTTTCTTGTCCAACCTGACAGAGGAAAGTCATCCGAGGACCCCTGCAGGTCTAAAGCATCAACTGTTGAGTGAAGTTCCCTTCGAATTCCCTGCTCACCCACTGAACAGAAGTGTAGCTGATTAATAGCTGGTAGCATTTCCTCTGGGAGGGTTTCAAGCAGCCGCCCACTTTTCCGCATCTTATTTTTACTCCCCTGTGCGTCCTTCTCCAACTCTTCTCTGTGTGTCTGAGCATCAATTTCTATGAAAGGAAACGGTCGTCTCTGGCAGTG
This sequence comes from Mellivora capensis, assembly GCA_004024625.1. Lineage (NCBI taxonomy): Eukaryota > Metazoa > Chordata > Mammalia > Carnivora > Mustelidae > Mellivora > Mellivora capensis. Next base: position 34,819 of record PISX010003019.1, on the reverse strand, counting down.
TCAGAACCTCACTGAGTTCTGTGAGGTAACAGAGGAAATGCTTTCATTAATAATCACAGCCTTCTGTCCAACAGATTGTGTGCTAGGTTGTGCTGCCAAGTCCCAGTGGGGAAGGACCGTGGTCCTTATCTCCGATCAGCAGGGAGCTGCGGGAGAGAAGTACAGAGCAGGGGTGCCCATGTCACCAGCACATCCCCAGTCCCGGGGCTAGGAGCAGCCTTGGGCCTCAGCCGTGCCAGCCCTCTCCTTGCTCTCAGAGTTAAGGACTCGGCTTTCCAGAGGGGCCAGTGACATATCCAAGTGTCTGTCAGTAGTAGCAGAATCACTGAGGTCTCTTGATTGTTAGGCTGGTGGTCTTTCTTTTCTGAAAGCTGTTTGCATTTACCATGTTCCTAAATTGTTATCTCTACAGAAATTCTAAAAAATAGTTTAACTCACGTTAAATACAGAGAACTTTGAAATTCTCGTGTCGAGGTGCCTTGATAAGAGTAAAATGTTCTATTTAAAGGAAGTATGACATGAGAAATTAATTCAATAATTCAGTTATTCAGTTATTCAACAATCTTTTACTCAATATTACTTTATATTACAAAGATAAATATGGTTCCCCAATCTATCTCCAGGGTAAGCCTTTCCTGGATGCTAGACAATCTCTCCCGCTGCCTGCTGAACCTCTCCATCTTGGAATGCTACAAACATACCAAACTCAACATCTCTTCCTGTGCTCTTCTCTGGGGCAATGGCCCTGCCACCTGCCCAGATTCCCATTCAGAGCCTGGGGGTTATGCAGGACTCTGTCTCTCCTCACAACACCAATCAGGTGAAGTAGTTTGTAGACCCTACTTCCCAACTCTCCCTCTAATTCCACTGACTTTTCTCTCAGCACTACCTCACCTGAGGCTGCCATCATCTCTCACTTTTATCATTATCCAAACTTGCTTCTCCATTGACAGTCTGCCCTCTTTCCCTGCTGTAGCCAAATCCAACTTGCTATATTATCTCAAACCTCTGGTGTGTACCAGCTGTTCCTCTTGCTTTGAGGGAAGTTGCCATTCGCTCCCTTTTAGCTTTCTAGTAAATTCCAAACCATGTTCCAGACATAGATGAGGCACCTCGTCTGGGTGACTTTGCTGTCTGGCTTCCTCTTTCACACCCTGATGCTTGTGCATGCTGCTGTCACCATACCACCCGCCAGGGTGTGGTCACCGTACAGCACATCTGGTTGCCTTAGGCATGTCTGCCACCTCACTAGACCCAGGCTTCCCCAAGGGCAGAGTGATTGTCAGGTTCACCTCAGACTACACTGAACAGGTGCCCAGGAAATGTTGTTGAATCAATTAATTACTGTGTGGTCTCTGTCAACAACTAGCTGGAGCTTATCAGCTGAGCAATAAGAGAGAACATATGAAACAGAGATCAAAGTGCTAAGTGCCATTAGGGAGACATGCACAAAGTAGAGATAGACAGAGAGGGAGGAACAGAGAAAGAGGAGGGTATGAGAGGGAACCCCAAGGAATCAGTAACAAAACCACTTTAGGAGCTGAAAAATTGGATGAAGAATTATTTACAAAGTGGTCCTTCAAAATTATCTCAAGAAAGCAATTGCACAAATCCATGGAGATGTAGATACCAGGACATTGCCTCCACCATTGTTTAAAACCATTTTTAAAACACCACACCTTTTCAAAAAACAACTTAAATGTCCATCATAGAAAACTAGTTAAATTGATTTTGTTAGAATTACACAGAGGTAATTCCGAAGCCATTAAAAGTGGTCATACAAATCTACACTTAATGACAAAGACTGGTATTGATTCAATGTCATTTACTTCAATTAAAACATGGAAGTATACAAAACAACTATGTGTTTTCAAGGACAAACCCTTAGCCAAGGACATGTATTAAACACAATAGAATGGAAGGAGGAAATGGGAATGAGTACAGAAGATGAAAAAATATATAATAAAACCCAGGAGGGGCTTTAGATAGGCAGTGATGATAGTGTGCCATTAACAAAGGAGTATGATGAACATAAATGTGTACTTGAGGTCTAAGAAAAGAAAGAAAAAAGGAGAGAAGATATTGTAATATACTGTTAGAGTTAAAAAAGGAGTCATAAAACAGTATGTGTAGTATCACCTTGCCTTTGCTTTATACATACACATGCTCAACTGGTGTGCACACAACGTTTGGGCAGGACACAATTTACATCAAAATCGTAACAGTGGTTCTAACTGATGGTAGGTGGTAATATTTCACTTTTCATTACGTTTCTGAACTTTTTATAATGAATGCACATAACATTTATAATCAGAAAAATATACATAAGTAATTCTAACAAACAAACAAAATGTCTTTTGTTCATAAAATCATCAGTCTTGGGAGTCCTGAAAGTACTTTCACGGTGCTTTCAATTAAAGCCACTCCCTTTTCCAACAATTAATTCACAGCAATAGGTCAGGGCTCACTTGCAGACCAAAGACCGTTAGTTCTGGCGCCCTCCTGGGTAGCTCTAGGTGAAGAAATGAATATGAAGAGCAGCTCAGAAGAACCCTGGATCTGTCTCAATGCCCTGGAGATGGGGACACACAGTGTTGGGGGATGTCCAGGTCAGAGTCCCTGACCCTTAGGATCTGCCATGTCAGGAAACCACTCTGAGGCTCAGCTCAACCATGTGTGAGATTGATGATAATATCCATCTTGGTGTGTTAGCACATGGTTTAAATGTGTTAGGAAAGAGTTTTATAAATGCTAAAGCACTATCCAGTGTTCATTATAATGACTGAAATTCAAATTCAAAAGATAGAAAATTCAAAGATAGAAATGATGATCCCATAGATCATCACTGCTGGTTGCCTAAGGCCAGATTAGGATTGTCTAATGAGGTCCAGAGAGATCTACTCCAAGGTCAAAGGAAAGGTCCAAGAAGGTGAAACAGAGCAGAATTTGCTACCCCAATATATGTCTCTTCGGCGTAGACTCCTTTCAGGCTGATTACTTTTAAGCAACAGCAGACATAGGAGAATTTCTAAAATATGAGTAGAAAGAGACATTTACATTTATAAGGAAAGCCTCCATTTGTAAGGGTGTCTCCCTCTGAAGCATGAAGGGGGAGAAGGCTAAATCTCTAGAAACTTTTGCCAGTGGGGAAGGCAACTGACTTAAGTGTTCATAACAATCACACTCTTGTTTACTGTGCTTTGCCTGACAGTACCCCCAGACCGCTTCCCCTCCCCACGATCCCCTTTTGCGTTTAGCTGGAGATAGTATTTAAAGAGATTGCTTGGGCCATTTCAGTGAGTTCTTCAGTTTTCCTGGGTATCTTCCTTGTATATAGGAGGTATACAAGTTATTAGGCTTATGTTTATTTTTCTCCTGTTAGCCTATCTTTTATTATGGGGGTCAGGGGCAGGAATCTTAGCCAAGAACCTAGAAGGGTTGAGGGGAAATTATTTTTCCTTCCCAAAAAGACTTTGGAAACACTAGCGTTGCCGGATGTGTCTGTGGATCAGCCTTCCCTACCTTCTTTCCAGGAAATAAGGAAATGGTGATTTCCTTATTGAAGGAAGCCACCATTCTCAGTCCTCACTCTGGAACTGCTGGCTATGATGCCAACTGGTATTCTCAAAAAAAATTTTCCAGGTCCCTCCCAAATGTCCTGTGTTGACTGTCTGCTTTGACAGGTTCGTTGACCACACCTTTCCCTAAAGCACCAAACTTGGTTTCCAGTCCCACCTCCATCAGTGTTTCCCTGTGTGACCTGAGCCAAGGTCAGCTTCTATTTTGAGCTTCAATCTTCTTCAAAAGTTCTATGGAAGTTTCCAACTCACCTAATTCACCAGGTCATTGTAAGGGACAGATCACAGAGGCCATTTGTAAGTGGTAAAACTGTTCCTAGCTCTTAATCGAGGGCACTTTCTGGACACATCAGGAAAGGAAAGTAGACCCAGATATATGGAAAGAAGTGGGTTTGTTAGGCAGGAAAAAAAAAGAGAGGGAGTAAACTGCAAATCCCAGCATGAAAGAGCAAAGACACCTGTTAATAAGCAGCCCACAGAAGGTTGACAAGGAAGCTGGGGGAAGAGGACGTGACCATGGGCCACTTGTAGCTTTGGGAGGTGGACGGAAAGGGTATATTTACCAAAGGTTGCTGGAGGAGTGCTGACCCTCTCCAGGGAGGTTCCTTGTCTTTGATATGTTTCCAAGTCTGAATTATGCTTGCCCTGTCCTTGCTGGGGCTTTGTGAAGTATCCAGCAAGGCTGGAACAAAGCACTTTATTGTGGTGCTTGAAAAATATCTTGGCTAAAAGGGACAATGCCAAGGCTGAGTGGGCTAAAATTAGACCTTCCGGTGCTGTTTGACTTGGCAGTTGTGCACACAGGCTGCTAACGTGGCGTCCTCCACCCGCCTCCCTCCCGGCCACCGTGTGCCTTCTGAGAGCACAGGTAGCGTGTGCTGAGGGAGAGGAAGTGCTTCTTCCTCTGGCACCCCGTGGGGATGACAAATGCTGCTGGGCTGTGTCACTGCCACTTGAAGCAGTATGTTGAGTAATCACTTGAAGGGATATGTTTCCCCATCAGCCGATTTGCATATTAAGATTAAGCCCTTAATCGAATGCCCTTCCATGTTGAAACCCAAAGGAAATCGTAAGACCTATATATCGTATCACACATTTGAACCTTTTATTTATCTTTCTTTCTTTCTTTCTTTATATTTACCCTTACCTAAGAATTTAACCACTACATAATCACTGCAGAACCCAGAGAACCAGCTACAAGTACCTTACGTCATGCTATGTAGTGATGCCATCTACAAGTAAGAACATAGGCCTAGAAGCTAGAAAGAGGGAGATCCCCAAGCTAGCCCTTCCAGTAGCTGGTGCTTTGGGGAAAGTTCATCTTGCTCATTCAACTTTAAATGTCTATGCTAATAAGTGCCTGGAAAGGTTAAATGAAACATACAAACAAGCAAACAAACACAAAACAGAAACAGACTTATGAATACAAAGAAAAAACTGATGATTGCCAGAGGGGAAGGTGGGAAGGATGGATGAAATAGGTGAAGGAGATTAAGAGGTACAAACCTCCAATTATAAAATAAGTAAGTCATTAAGATGAAAAGTACTGCATAGGAAGTATAATCCATAACATTGTAATAACTTTGTGTGGTGACAGATGGCAACTACACTCATCATGCTGAGCATTTATAATGTATATAAATTGCCAAATCACTATGTTGTACACCTGAAACTAATCTAATTCTGTAGGTCAACTCTACAGCAGTAAGCAATTTTTTTGAAAACTTAAGTGAAACAATAAATCTATATGACTGATATTTTAGCAGTAATCACCATAGTTCATTTCATCCTACTTACTCTATGTTCATGGATTACGCACTTTATCTTTATAATAATTTAGTGAAGTAGATTCCACGATGTCTCCATTTTACAATCAAGGCAAATGCGACTTAGAGAATTTAAGAAACGTGACCAAGGCCACACAGCAAAAAAATGGTGGAGCTGGCACTTGAACCCTGGAAGGCTCTGATCTACTGTTCACTATTCTGCTCTATTAAAGGAGATGAGAGAGAAGAAAGTACTTTTCAGGACAGAAACTGTTACTTCAATCTAAAGTTCATCATTCTCTCTTTTCTTGCCTGAGTGTTTCCCTGATCTGTGCATTTCTTTACCCAAGTAAGACAATTTCAGATACTAAGCTTTGGTTGTTCTCTCCCAATTGCTTGCTTCTGGGCCCCAAGGGGACTGAGGTAGGACTTAGATGCCAAATACAAGAGCAGCAATGGAAGGAACTGAGGATGCGTAAGCTGGAGAAGCAAGGACTCAAAAAAGGAAATTTGAGCTCTCCTTGAATAAGTGAAGGATTTACTGGCACAAAAATAGACCTATAGATCAGCATAACAGAATGGAGAGTCTAGAAATAGACTCGGCTACACATAATTACTTAATGTATGATCAAGGAAGCTTTTCAGAACAAGAGGAAAAGGAAATATAATTGTATAAGTGATGCCATCATCATATGATAGCAATTTGGTGGGAAAATATAAGTCAGAACCACAGTATGTAGCATCTTTTAAAAAAATCATTAACATTTGGAATAAACAGTTTAATATAAAAATATGTCAAAGAAAACTAATAGAAACTGAAAGTATGCTAGATGAAATGTTAATAGCTATGTGTATATATACACACTTATCCATAGCTTTATATATAAATAAATTTCAATTATTAAGGGAATCATTAGAATCGGAAGTGATAGAGTGTAAATAGAAAATCTGTATCAGGGGCGCCTGGGTGGCTCAGTTGGTTGAGCGGCTGCCTTCGGCTCAGGTCATGATCCCGGAGTCCTGGGATCGAGTCCCACATCGGGGTCCTTGCTCGGCAGGGAGTCTGCTTCTCCCTCTCCCTCTGCCTGCCACTCTGTCTGCCTGTGCTCACTCTCGCTCTCTCTCTCCCTCTCTCTCTGACAAATAAATAAATTAAAAAAAAAAAAAAAGAAAATCTGTATCAGCATAAACACAAATGGTAAACAAACCCAGAGAAACATGTTTAACCTATTTACTAAGCTTAAGTTGGACTTTCTAAACATAAAAGCAATGGCAGAAACTATAAAAGATAAAGTTGATAGATATAACTACATAAATTCAAAGTTTAGGGAGTCTAAAAACACCTGAAAAAAAGGCAAATATCAAAGTGGAAAAAAATAGGCAATAAATATCTTTTAAATATTAAAGGTGCTTAAAAATTAAAGGTAGAGAATTTGATAGAAGGCTGGACAACCAGCATGAACAGAATATGAGAGAGATGAAATATCAATGGCCAAGTTCAAGCCTACAAATAATCAAACATGGTAAAATTGCATGTTTGTACAACCCACTAAAAAATACTAGAAATCAAGAAGTATTAAATATCAATGCTTTTGATTCCAGGGGAAGCCATCTTAAAAAAAACAATCTGAGAGAATAAAAGTTATACAAAGGAATATATTTATTACAGCCTTATTTAATAATGGTAAAAACTCTAGAACTGTGACCATTCCTCATTAGGGAAATGGGTAGTAAGTTATAGTGTATTAACTCAATGGAATATAAAATTGTGAGTACAGTTTTGAAACATGGCAATCACTTATGATATGCCAAGTAGAAAAAGCAGACATACAATATTGAATACACATGATAATTACAACTATTTCTTGCAAAAAAATGAACTCTGTTGTTTTCCTCTCTCTCCTCCTCCTTGCAAATCAATAAGAAGTGCACACTATGTGCAGAAATCATGTTATGTAACAGGGAATGGAGATGAATAAAAAGCTGCTTATTTCCTATAGAGACCAGTGACCCAATGGGAGAGACAAATAACATGCAAACATTTATCTACAATATATAATAAGGAGCCATAAGGACATTCCTACAGTGTATAAGATTTTATGGTAACACATGTTAGGGGGTAAAGTTCTCCTATACATTACCATATTAACTTACATTAAAATATGAGAACTTGAAAAGATCTTTGTAAAATCGAATTAATCTTCCTTACTCTAAAGCTGAGAAGGTTGAGATGCAGAGAGTAAATACATAGATCCTAGATCAATGCTTTTCTTTTCCAGATAGAAACCCGATGCCCAGAGAAAACACAAGATTTTTCTGAGAGTGTACGGAATATCTGTAGATCCTTAAAAAAAAAAAAAATGAAGATCTAGTTCTAGAGCCACGTTTCCTGATCACAAGTCCAGTGTTCTCTTCAAATGTGGCTTTCACCGGGAATGCATCAACAAAAAAAGAAGGTGACAGAAGAAACAGGCTACTTATCTTCTAAAAATGTATAAGGGCAATGGAGGATACAGTGGGCAGGACCTCATCTCTGTCTCAATAATTTAGGGAAGAGACCTGAGTTTGCAAGTCCAGGTCCAACAGGAGTTGGCTTCTCTGTTCCATGTATCCTAATTCTAACTAGTCAGAAATTCTGCCTTGACTAATTCCATTTTACTTCATACAATACCTTTTTTGCAACAACTATCTGATTAGTCTTTCTATATGCAGACTCTGTCCTTCAAATTTGTTCTTGACACTGCTGCCATGTGGATTTTACTATGATAATATCTGACCATGTCAGGCATTCAATGCCTCTTTGTTGCCTAAAAACAAAGTCTAAGTTCCTTTAAAATACCAATAGGGGCAGCCATGATCTTGCCAGTACCTTTCCTTCAGTTTTAGCTCTTACTACTCCTGTCTCATACTTCCAGACTCATACTCACACTGAATTTGTATTTTCAAAAATGTGTCAATATTTTGTCATGTCTCTGTTAGCATAGGAGGCACTTGTTGAACAGACGAATGAACAAATGAGATAAAGGAAATCTAATAAAGACGTTTCTTAATGGCATTGATGTTTTGGCTAATTTATCCTCTCCAACCATAAGCTCAATGAATTTGGGTACTGTGTTTGTTCTGCTCACTGTTGTATGCCCAGTATTTCACACCTGAATAGATGCATAGATGGATGAATAAAACTGTGACAGAGAGATTGGTGTAGCTGTTTTCGAAGGGCAGAGGAAACAACCATATGTCTGGGAATTAAGGAGAGTTTCACATGAGAAGCAACAGTTGCAATGTATGAATAGGGATTGTCTGGTAGAAATTATAGACACAATGAGGTACCAAAGAACATGGCATGTGCAGGGATCAAGAAATACTAGAATACAGCTGGAACGCTTGAGGTGGGCAGGAAAACCTAATGGAAAGCATTAGGCAGAGTTAGATTTAAATCCCAGAGTTAATTCTCACTATGTGTATGACCCCAATCAAGCTATTAAAACTCTCATAGCTTCCATTTCGGTGGAAGCTTCCATTTCCAAACGGTGAAAGTTAAAGATGAGATAATATAAAATACTGAAAATTGAATAGCTTAGAATAGGAGATCTCCTGTCTTCCTCTCCTTTTTTCCCCCTCTTCTTCCTCATCATGTTAATTCTTTGGTTTGACACCAGTATCTTGGGCTGCTCTAGTCACTAGGTAAGACTAAGGGCCTCTTTCAGATCTAAATCTAAAAACCTCTCCAAAGGATGCTCAGCAACCAGCTCTTATCTGTATGTCTTGCTTATCCTACTGCATATATCACACTAAATCAAAATAAAATGTTTTGTCTCCAACTCAGATTAAAATAGGAAGGGCCAATGGAACAAGAAGGAATTCAATTATTAGCTAGTCTAAAATTTTTTGCTCATTTGTTGTCTATAACCAAATAATCTGTCCCCTACTTAACTTTCAATAGGGAGATCCTATCTTGTTTTGTCCAAAGAGCACACTCAGAGAGGGTCTTGTCCTTCTACCAGGACAAGAGGTATTATTTAGGACTTTCATAAGCAAATTGGGTTGCATCATCACCTTACCTCTCCAACTTTATCTCCTATCACACTCCCTTATTTCTTACGTTGTGGCTTTACAGACTGTGTCTTCTCTCTGATGCACCAGATTTATTCTCACATTAGGACTTTAGCATTACTTTTTCTCTCTCCTTAGAATTCTCTACTTCAAAGATCTCTCATGGCTGACTTCTCATGAAGTTACTGGTCAAATGTCACTTTTTGGATCTTTCTATTTAAACTATTAAAACTAGCTTCTTCTCCAATGACTATCTCATTATCTTGTTTTATATTCTTTGTAGCCCTTAAGACTATCTGACCTTAGCTAATGTACTTATTAATTTACGACTATCTATTGTGTTCCTCTTTCACTATAGAATGTTAATACCAAGAAGGCAGGAATCTGGCCTGTTTTATGTACCACTCTTTCTCTCTAGACTCATCCCTGATACTGAGTAGGTATTTAATAGTCATAAAATGAATATCTTAACTCGATATAATGTTTAAGCATAAGCTTCCTTTCTTGATAGTGACAGTGATTGATGTTACCTTATGAATGTGTTCTTTCATATATCAGTGCAAAGATGTTGTACGCCAAATTACTTGAAGGAAAGATCACATTTAAGTTCCCCTATCGCCCTGCTCATGAGCTCAATAGGGATATGCAACACACTAGTGTTCTTCATTATTGCCAACTTCAGAGAAAAACTGAAATAAACAGGCTTAAGTCAGATTAGAGGCTACAGTGTTTTTAAAAAAATGTTATTAATTGTGTTAGGTTTGACCCAGATAGTATCCTAGGATATAGAGCAAAGTGTGAGTTATAAACCAGGGAAGTTACCTGACACAAAACATAGCTAAACCATCGGCTCTTGGAATTCTGGATATTTTTAAGTTATACATCATTTTTTTTCTCTCTGCTGTTTTAGAGTGCTTTTGGAGGTCTTCAAAGCAAGAATGAACAATGGAAAGGTGACTGGTTTTGAATTTAGATTATATTAGTCTTACATTTTGGGCAATTAATTGACATTTCTGAGACTCGGCTTCCTCATCTGTAAACTTGTGATAATACCACCTGACTCAAAGGCTTTCGTAAAATGAGAGCTAACGTAAGTTAAAAACCTAACACAGTGCCTGTTATAGTAGATGCTCACAAAGAGTATCTACTTTTATGGCTTACCTTACCAGGTGGTATTGATCAGTACATTCCATTGGCATTCAGAAAAAGTTCTATAATAATCCACAGATTGATTCATTTAAAAAATTCTGATGCCAAATATAGTAAACCATTGGTGTTAACAGATTTAACATTTTAAAGTCTGACTGTTGTATTATGGACCCATTAAATGAAGTAATTTATAAGTTTTTTGGATCATGTACTTGAGACATTCTTGGTGCAGGGCTGGTGTATAGGAGTAAATCACTCAGGTTGGCTGTGATTCTCCCAAGTATCTACATCTTAGTGCCATTTTGTTGATATTCATTCCTCCACATGTAGGTAGGATGTCTCTTACATGATTTAAAAAAAAAAAAAAGCAAAAACTAAAAAACTGTTTCTTTGTGGGAAGTGTCTTAAAAATCATGTCTGCTCTGCTGGTGAGGGGAGTGAAGACAAAGTGAGAAGGGCAATCACTTCACTATATTTCATGAGGAAAATTATATGGAACAGGGATACTCACGTTGGAGATCTGCCAAGATTTTGAGGTGTAACCCTTCATTGTGCCAGGTATCTGAGACCAAGAAAAGACCCTCTTCTCAAACATTCCCAATAGAAAGAATATGGGAATTCTCTCAAAGGTCTGCCTATATGTCACCTTATTGATACAATCTTATCTCTGACTATGAGAAGGAAGCAAAAAGAAATGAAAATTTAAAGGTAGTTTAACTTTATACTCGGTATCTCAACTTTCTAGCATATTAATTGTTAATGATTAGCAAAGAAAAAAATAGAATCTTTGGTAATAGGCATCAAGACCCCTGAATTGTTAATACTCTTCATCCCAGGAATTTAACTTAAGGAAACTTATCAGTTATATGCTCAAAGATTTGGACAAAAATGAAATTTGATGCCAGTGTCACACTGATAACAAAAATGCATTCTGATGGATTAAAACCTAAAGAACACAATATACACAGATCATGGTAAAAAATTTATAAACATGACCCCCTCAAATTAAAAACTATTTTTTAGAGAAAATTTACCATGAATAAAGTTGAATAAGTAACAGGCAAGGAGAAGGTATCTGCAATGTATATGACAAAGGATTTGTATTCAGAATATAGAAATATTCCAATAATATATGAGAAAAACACAAGCAATCCTATTAAGAATAGGTAGAGGATAAGAATTGATAATTTACAGAGAAGGAAGCCTACATGGCCAATAAACAGTAAAGAAATGGAAAATAACAAGGGACAATTTTCTCCAATTAGTTTGATGAAAATTTTTTTTTATAAATATGTGGATACCAAGTGTTTACAAAGATGTAGAGAAATATGAACTCTTTCTAATATATTACTGATGGGGAATATTTACCGGTACATCTTCTTTGGAGAACAATTTGGCAATCTGTAATACAGCAGAAAGTGTATATGGAACATGCTCTAGCAATTCTATCTCAACACATATACCCTAGAGAAACACTCAGATATCCAAAAGGATATGTGAAAAAGATGTACACTGCAAGTTTGGAATTGCAAACACTAAAAAGAAGTCACAGCAACCTAAATTATCATCAAATAGGGAATGGATAAGTAATTTGAGGTAAAGTCACTTGATGAGGTACTACATAATAGCTAAAATGAATAAATGATATTAAACAAATAAAAATTGAGATCTAAAATTTTTTTTGAGAGGACAAGTCAGAGAATGAGACAGTATGATGTCATCTGTTTAAATATCAAAGAGCCAAAATGATACTGTAAAGACATATGTATTTAGTAAAAAGAATAAACATGTTCATGAAAAAAAAAATGCATGTTAAGTTCAATAGAATGTTTCTGAAGAAAAAGAGAAGTGAGTGGAACTGAGAAGAGAAATGAAAATAATTTCAAAAGATAAGAACACATTCATATCTGAGAATTCTCAGTGGTAGGATAGTGCATACTTACTATGTTATTATCTGAACTTTAATGTATCTTTGAAATTGTTCACAATGGAAAATTAATGTTTTCTTTTAAAGCATTTGGAATTCATAGTTCTCTCTAATTCTGGCTTTTTCCGAAGTACTCTACATAACTGAAGATTCGTGAATCAAATGGTTTGGGTATCATTTTTGATTCGAGGTAATATTTTCCTCCAGTTCTTATCATAAAGAGCAGTCATGTACATTTCAAAGGAAATGTAGCAGAACGCCGAAGAGAAAATTTTGCCTTCCTCTAAGACTTTTACTTACTTAAAGTAGCCCATTTTCAGTTTAGGAAAAAAACACTTCTCTGATCAATGCTGCCATAAATACATACAATGCATACACCTAGGGCAGCACCTGCCGCTTTAGCTACAACAGGTCATTTTTGTGCATTGCAATTACTTGTTTATTTGCCTGATTCCACTAGACTCTTGGAACACTTTGAAAAGGGGGACCCCGTCTTCCTCATCTATGCCTACACCACGTGGGCTCTCAGTGTTTTTAAAAAATGACTTAATACAATTTTAATTTTCATCCTCAATAGGCATATTTAGACACAGCTGTTTAACAACATTTGCAAAGCATCTTGAGAGGTTCTGAGAGACTCCGAGTTGGCATGAGAGTGACTCTTTGAGTCACCTGGTTTCTTGCCATTGGATTAAAACATAAAATGAGTATGTAATGGCTTGTAGTTGCTGTTGTTGTTTCTCCAGAAGCCTAAGCATGAGTATTGGAATAATTTCTTTTTTTTTAAAGATTTTATTTATTTATTTGACAGAGAAAGAGATCACAAGTAGGCAGAGAGGCAGAGAGAGAGAGGAGGGGAAGCAGGCTCCCCACTGAGCAAAGAGCCCGATAAGGGGAAGGCAGAGGCTTAACCCACTGAGCCACCCAGGCACCCCTGGAATAATTTCTCTTTTTTTAATTTTAATTTAATTTGACTTTTTTTTTAAGATTTTGTTTATTTGACAGACAGAGATCACAAGTAGGCAGAGAGGCAGGCAGAGAGAGAGAGGAAGGGAAGCAGGCTCCCTGCGGAGCAGGGAGCCCGATGTGGGGCTCGATCCCAGGACCCTGGGATCATGACCTGAGCCGAAGGCAGAGGCTTTAACCCACTGAGCCACCCAGGCGCCCCTCCCTGGAATAATTTCTTAAAGGCTTCTCTGAACTGCCTTATGAGGTGGTGTAATAAAGTCCACTTAATGATAAATATCCGTTTCTTTGCCAAAACGGAACAAGATCTCTGGCCAACTACAGAGTTTCTTTCAGCTTATAGGCTCCGAAGTGTATTTTAGGTCAGAGAGACTCAGAGGGGATACAGAGGATACTGCCAAAGCACATAGGCAAAATTCTGTTGAACAACCAGAAGTGTGCGATAGAACAAATCAGAAGGAAACCCTCGTTTCCCTTTTTTGAAACCTCTCTTTTCCAATTTGTTTTTTAAAAATTTATTTTTAAAATTTGACTGTATTGGATACATTTTCTAGACCTAACCGAAATCCTTTCTGAAGCAAGGAAGACGACTAGATAAAAGAAAACGGAGAAGAGCGGGACGGGACTCTGGAAAAAACACGTGATGTAATTAAAGGAATTGAATTGGTTTGAAAAAGGAAGACTTAGAAGAGGGTAAATCTTACCTATGTTAACATGACGACTATGTAAAAAACAGGCATATAAAAAAGAGGCCAGAAAGAAATATGCCAAATAATCGCATTAGCTTTGAATATTAGGAGGATGATTTTTATGTCTTTCTACTGTAACAGGCTCCCATGTTGCCCTGAAGACAGTGTATTATGTAACACATGCAGGTGACTTACCACAATTATTTTTGTCATGAAATAATTCCCTTCTCCCTTCATCCCATCTTCTTGGTTATACCTTGCCCGACATACTAAATGTATCAGTTATTAATATGTCCCATCTCTTCTTTTACTGCAGTAGCCTTTTCCATACTTCATATTCAGGAAAGTAGAGTTAAGCAGTTTTTAGGCAGAAATGGCCTACAAATCCGATCAAAGCTGGGTCACTGAACCAAGAGAGGCACAACCCAGGCCAGCTGACGAAACTGGATGGTGGGAAGGGCTTGCAAACAGAGACGGAAGTAATCAGACTTGCTCTTTCACAGATTTGGAATGGAAGAGAGATGGTACCAGATCCTTCATCAATAGTGAGTGCAGAGCTAAACTACAGAGAGAAGCTAATGTGCTATGTGTGTGTGTGTATGTGTGTGTGTATATATATATATATATATATATATATATATATATATATATTTTACATGTATAAAAATCTTCTTGATCCCACAGATCAAGAAAAGGAAGTAGCAGCGAATCCCTAGAGTTATGCTGGTTCCTGAAGGCTCTGTAGGTCTTGTTCTCATGTTTATCCTCAAAATAAGCCTCCTTTGTATAATATTATTCAGAGGAAGATAAAACTGCTTTAATGCAGTGTATGCCCTCACTGGAGACAGACTCTAGGTTCTACACCTAGGGCCCAACTTAAGCCAGAACAGACAGAATACCTGTTTACACAATCCCAATATCCTGTCTAAATGCCAACACTGGAGAGCAAAATTTATTCTTTGATTTCTAAAGACTGTGCAATTCTCAAAGAGACCATGTTAACATTCGTTTTGTTTCTTATTTGAAATAAAAAAAAAAGTTTATGGTCATCTGAAAGATTAAATTTGGTCTGTGGCTTTGAAAGGTGAAGTCTGGAGGTGGGAGAATTCACTTAGCTATTCAAAAGGGTCTGTGAATGGGTATGAATATCAGCCTTGGAAACTGAATAGTGTATCTTTCATATATCATTGCATTATTTTTCAAATGTGTGTCAATGCTATTACTATTAATAATGTAAACTTTAAATGTGAATTTTAAACATTGTTGAATTCAAAGTAGTTATTTGTTGCAATGGGTTCTTTCAAAGCAGCTAAGAATGAAATTATACTTATTAACCTTGGGAGATTGAAAAAGTTGTTGGCATTGAAGAGAAGTCCCAGAATTATAAATTGTGGTTGAAAAGATCAGGACACCTAATACAACCTGTATAGACTGGAGAAAACCTCAATAGGTTTGAAATGAAACACAACAGACTCCAATAGTAATTCCATAAGCTGAGCGTATTGCAGACCCCAATGACTGGGTGAGAGGGTTTGTTTTATTCTGATGAGTATACCTATTTAGAACAAGGTAAAGGGGGTGTCACTTTCTTGATTAACTTCCAGACTGCATTCTTAAGAGTCACAAAAAAAGAATAGATACTTGGCATCGGTTTTCTTTTATTTTTTAAATTCACATATAATGTATTATTAGCCCCAGGGGTACAGGTCTGTGAATCGCCAGGTTTACACACTTCATAGCACTCACCATAGCACATACCCTCCCCAATGTCCATAACCCAACCACCCTCTCCCTACTTGGCATAGGTTTTTTATCTGAAGCTATGTACCGTTATCAACCTAGTTGCTCACGAACACAGTTCTCTCCTTGTCTTCACAAATATAGTCATGTTCCTATATGAATTACCTGCTAAACATCTCCCAGAATCCATGCTGCACCATTTTAGAACAAGCCAATATCACCTATCACTCCTCACCTGGGTACTACAACTGCTTCCAAACTGGTCTCCTAATTCATTCTCCAGGAAGATCATTTGACAATTCAAGTCCGATCAAACCACTCCCTTTTAAAAATCTTCAATAGCTTCTCACTGCTCTTAGGATGCAGTAACAAAAAGAAAAAAAAAATCCTAACATTCCTTGTAAGATTCATGGCAACCTGGAACCTGGCTGCTCGCTATTAATTCTGCAGCCTCATCTAATGCCCCTCGTCAGTTTCTCACTGGGTTCACTGTCAAATCCATGCACATGATATGACCCATGAGTGGAGCACTCTTTCTGTGAGCCTCTCTTCACCTGGCTAACCTCCACCCCCACTTAAGATCCGAGCATAAATCTCATTTTGACTCTGTCCTGGATTCCTTGGACTAAGTCTCTTTGTTATGCATGCCCAAAGGAACATAATCTTCCCTTTTTTCCAGGCTGATCAGTTTTTAATCACCTGTTTGCCCTGCCTTTCCATACCATAAGCTCCCTAAGAGAGTCTTTTTGCTTCTAAATGTTTCCAGGACAGGGCTTGGCCCATAATAAGCGCTCAAAGTCTGTTAAACTGGATTAATCAGTTCAGGTTTTTTGAGCTGGATTTTAACTGTCATATTCTTACAGAAGAAATTTTGAGCCCCAAAGAGACAACCTCAGAATCCTATTGAAAACAAATTTGCTCTTCCACGTCCAAACTTTCTTAGTACATAATCTATACTTCTTGTAGTGAAGTATCTCATTCTACTGGCATGTTTTAATCGAAAACTCAGCTGTGAACCAGGCATCATGATCCAGATACAGAAACTTGTCTTCTGAAGTTTACTAAAATATACTGCACGTTTCCATGTTAATGACATCTTTTAACATAATGATATCTTTTATGCAATCAAATATGCCTACTCTTTTATAGCTTCTTGATTGCTTATTTCCCACTATCTCTAGGTTACAAATACATCACCTGGATTTTCCTCTAAACCTTTAAAAAAATTGAAGTCTTTACTATATCTGGAATACATTTTATGTAGTGTGAGATAGGGATCCAAATTTCTGTATTTCTCAGTTGTGCCAGTGCCATTTATAAAATAAACTACACTCTTCCCATTAAATTAAAATGGCACTTTTGTTGGTAATTGAAGACATCTCATAAAAAGTGAGATATCTTTGTAGAATTTTTACTTTGTTCCACTGGTCTGTTTGCCTGTTCCTATGCCTATTCCATTTTAATTTGACTATAATGTTTGTATGTTCTAACATCTGGTAATGCAAGACTACTCTGACTATTCATTTTAATACTTTTCATGACTATTCAATTTTGAGAATGTAGTGTTGCAGATAAACTTTAAAACCAGGTTAAACAATATAAATGATGACTACAGTAAAAAAAAACCCGTGACATTATAATTATTATATATTACATAAATATGATATGTCCACATTATCTTTTCATTTGTTATTATCATATTTTCTGTTCTTCAATAAGATTTTTTAGTTATGCTCCACAAGGCATTTTGCCTGTCTTATAATTTTTAATCTTAAATATTTTATCACCTTGGTTGCTATTATATATAGAATATTTTTTCCACTTTTCATTTCTGAATTTTTTGATAGACTAAAAGAAAAGACTGTTTTTGTAATTTAATCACATCTAAACTCCTTATCAAATATTCACTATTTTTAATTTTTACTTCAGTCTTCCAATTTTCTCTATATATAGTCAGCAAAAAATAATAATTTAATCTTTTTCCAATATTTATTCAGCTTATTTCATTTTCTTATCATATTGCTTTTGCACAAATAAAGAATAGAAGTATTTAACCTTTTCTGAGACAAGGCAAGATATAAACATATAGACACAAATCTGCATCTATTCCTGAGAAATTGACTCCTTGCTAGATTTTTGTTGTACAGAATGTCTTTAAAATTCTGAAAATGTAAGAGATTTCCCTATGAGATTCAGTACTAGTAGATAGAGCTGGAAGGATGTTAGAGACATTCTAGCCTGATCCTACTCTTCTTACCTATAAGGAAACTAATGCCCACCAAGAGAAAGTGATTTGATCAAGATGAAAACCTAGAAGTAAAGCTCAGACAAGAATATAAAGATTTTTTGGTTCCTGAGACAATGTTCTTTGTAAAAGTCTTGGTAATTAGAACCTTAAACATGAATTTAAGACATTATTATTTTTGTGCTGATTTTAAATATTATATTATATTGTTTTTATATTACAACTATAACTAAAGAACAATTTAAAAATCTAAATTAAAAAGTTTTTCAAGATTTTTATTTATTTGAGAGAGAGAGAGAAAGAGCATGAGAAGGGGAAGGGTCAGAGGGAGAAGCAGACTTGCCGCTGAGCAGGGAGCCCAAGATGAGACTCAATCCTGGGACTCCATGATCATGACCTGAGTCGAAGTCAGTCACCTAACCAACTGAGCCATCCAGACGTCCTCTAAATTAAAATATTTATTAAAACTTTAAATTTTTGTTACAGTTAGTTTCCAGTTTGCTTCAAGATTCATTTCCTTCTTTTACCCCAGTGATAAAACCCCTAATTTTTAGCAGCAGTTTTGCTGAATGTGACTAAACTCTGGTCAATGGCAGGTATATCAATTTTGGGTATGGCACAGGGAAGTCCTTGAAGGGGAGGGGTATGTTCTTCATCACCCTTCCTACTTCTAACTGATGGAGGCTGCAACCATATTGGACCATGAGATGGAAGCCACATGCTAAGAAGGGCAGGGGTAAAAGGTAGAAGGAGTCTAAGTCCTTGAGATTTTGTGAAGCCCCTTATCAGCCCTGGACTGCTTACTTCTGAATTTATTTATATAGGTGAGAAGTAAGTTCTCTTATTTAAGCCCTCGTTATTTGGGATTTTCTATCATTTTAAGCTGGATCTAATACTAACTGTAAAGTAAATTATAAGGTAGAACAACAAAAGTGTAAATGCAATATCTTAAAGATGATCTCTAAGTTCTGGCTCAAAGAACAAAGAAGAAAAGAAACAAAGCATAACAGATGTTTGATATCAGAATTCTGATTATCGGGCTGCCTACGTGGCTCAGAGTGTTAGGTGTCTGCCATCAGTTCAGGTCGTGATCCCAGAGTCCTGGGATAGAGCCTGGCATTATCAGGCTCCCCACTCCCCACTCCTCTTCTCCCTCTGCCCCTCCTCTGTGCATGCTCTCTTCTCTCTCTCTCTCTCTCAAATAAATAAAATCTTAAAAAAAAAAAAAAGAATCCTGATTATGGTCTCAAGAGCTTTGAATTTAAAATAATTATCATAATAATACTAATGATAATAATAATAATAGCTGTGTATTGAGTACTGCAAGGAGACAGTGGGAAACAATCAGAAAAAGAGCTCTAATGTCAGTCTCTGCTCTTGCCACTTATTGTTGTGATTGTGGGCTTGTCACTTGCTGTTTCTAAGTCTCCATTTCCTCATCTCTATAATGGGGACAATAAAAATTCTTAGCAAAGGGGCATCTGGGTGGCTCAGTTGTTTAAGTGTCTGACTTCATCTCAGGTTATGATCTCAGGGTCCTGGGATTGAGCCCTAAATTGGGCTCCCCACTCAGGGGAGTCTGCTTCTCTCTCTCCCTCTGCTCTATCCCGCACTTGGGCTCACTCTCTCAAATAAATAAATAAAATCTTTTTTAAAAAATTCTTAGCATGAGTTGTGAGCATCAGATGAATACATGCATGTAATTAAGTCAATATAACAATATAATACAAATGTAGTATTATTGATTAAAAACACCATTACTACTCACCTCTAAAATCCACCAAATGATAACTATGTGGCAATATTTATAATTTAATCAGTAGAATAATACTGCCACATAGGTATCATTATCTAAATGTCATAGATAAAATGATTCATATAATTCAGAATAATTTGTGACACAGCCTGATTACAAAATCCATATTTCTTTTCATAACATCAGGCTAATCTTATTTGATCAAGATTCTATAACCTTTTAAAACATTATGTCAGACACATGAACTTCCTTGAAAGTGTTTTCCTGCCAGTACCGCATACGTTGTTTCCTGCTCCCTCTATCAATAATGGCATCCCTGCTCCCCTTTGCTCATTGTCTAGCTAATTCCTACTCTTGACATCTCTGAAATTAGCCTGTCTCCAACCCTCACCATATGGAGATTGGGTTCTGTGTGCTCCAGAAGTGCGACCATAATTCTCTATGCTTCTCCCATGATGATTCTTATCAGACCACCAATTATTGGTCTCCACTGTTGAAATGTGAGTGCCGAGAGGGCACAAACAATGTCTTGCATCCTCAAGGTACATAGTACGTGTTCAATAAACACTTGTTGAATAAATGAAAACCACGTTTAACTTAATGGAATTATAGAAACATTTAAGCATGTTTAAAGACCCAAATATGCATACCACTTGAAAGCAGCCAAGGGTTTGGCAAGAGCACTGGACACACAGGTGTTTGCAGATTGCTCTGTCTGGAAACTGTCCTAGTGAACAATGCATCACAGCATGGTTCTCTTGGAGATATACTGCCATCCAAAGCTTTGTTGTTGTCCTCATTATTGGGGACCTTGTGAGTCATGGATAAAGTAGGTGAGATGTTTAAACCTGGGAGCAAGGCCTACTCTCCTGTTCTCAAAGAGAAATGTCATAGTCATCTCCTTTTCAAGGCCCAGCAGCTATAACCACATCTTTGTAGCAATCCCAGGAGGCTGAGTTGGAAATCTAGATCTCACTGGATTTCCCCGGAATCTATTCAAACAGCTCAAAATAGGTCTTCCTGTCACATTTTCTTACAGTGTCATGTATTTTCTTCCATTGTACCCAATCTTCTTTGTAATTTTGTGCTATTTTGTGGTTATTTGTTTACTATACGTTTCTCTAGCTAGACTCTGAGCTCTATGAGGGCAGGGATTACGGTTATTTTAGTTTACCTCATATATCGAGTACTAGGCAAATGACAAATGTGCAACAGGTATTTGTTGAAAGAATGAATGCGCTGATAACATAGACAGTAGCAATATAGTGAATACAAAAACAGCAGGGTAGAGCAGGTAGAAAGGGCACAGATCTGTTTTTGATCTTAGAGCTATCACTGACAAACCTCATGACTTTCTAATTTAAATAAATTTCTAAATTTCTAATCCTTCATAAATTTCTAATCCTTGTGCCAATTTCCTGGTCTAAAGTAGAGCTATCTCATTGGATTGTTGTGAAAATGAATGAGTTAATATACAAGTAAAGCAAAGAACCTGGCAGAGCCCTTCACACAGAGAGATGGGATGTGCCACGCATGTTTCCAAACACTGCACACCTCAGAAAGCATCTCCTCTTTACCCTTCCTTGCTGGATTAACTGTGAGGAGTTGCAAAGCCCCTGAATATCATAAGGTATAGACTATGTTGTTCATAGTTTGTGTTTTATGCCCTAAGAAACTGACACCCATATTTATTTTCACACGAAGAAATGAAAACTCAGAAAAGTTTAAGTAATTTTTCCAGGAATTCACATGAATGATGACTGTAACTTGGGATGCCTCCTAGTTTTTTTTTTTTTTTTAAGATTTATTGATTTATTATTTGACAGACAGAGATCTCAAGTAGGCAGAGAGGCAGGCAGAGAGAGAGGAGAAGCAGGCTCCTGGCTGAACAGAGAGCCCTATGCAGGACTCGATCCCAGGATCCTGGGATCATGACCTGAGCCGAAGGCAGAGGCTTTAAGCCACTGAGCCACCCAGGCGCCCCTGCCTCTCAGTTTTATAGGCATTCCATTACGTAGTTCCACTCATGTCGTTCTAAAGCAGCTTTACCAGCTGGGTTCCTCAGAAGACACTGAGATGGTAACCAGCATAATTTAACAAATTTCCTGAGCAAACTTTGGAAACAAGGGCAAACAAATCTCAACAGCTACCGGAGTCTCTACCAGAGAAACACTAAACTCAATTTGCACGTGCACTAGGAATATCTGAAAGTGGGATGTAGGAAGCGTTATCTCCCTCAAAAAAAGTTTCCACAAAACTCTTCGAGGGGCAATAACTATCAGGGTCATTGAAATATATCTTTAAAGAGACAAAGTTGAAAATGTCCTTACTACAAAATTTAAACCACCTTCCCTTTCAACTCTGCCACCTCACTGAGAATGAGCAAACGTTCAATAGGCGTTTCTTTTAATACCTTTTCCTGAGTACTGATTTGTTCTAAAGCTATTTGCTCTTAAATATTTTGCTTAAAAATGTGAAACGATCGATGACAGTACTTGAGCTTATTGTATATGTATGTATGTATGTGTGTGTGTATGTGCATTACTCCCTCATCTCTGCTTTGAGAACCATTCTCTGCTCTTAGCCAATGTGCATTAGTGTGCTCTTCTACAAACACCCAAAAAATGAAGGCTCTGATAGGCTAATCCTGATTCAAACATATTCTGCAACATTTATTGCATGCGCCACTAACACTTCCCCTTCTGCCATATACTGGGTGTTATTTGATGGACATTTATTTGATGGACAACAGATGGACTAAGTGATAATATTAGACTCGGCCAAAGAAGTGAAGTAAGGGTGTCATGGGAATGTGTCACAGGTGCTGGAGGCACCTCAGAGCAAAAGGTGAAGGAAAGAGAGGATTAAGGACAGGAGACAATTAAGCACTGGCAGACGTCCTCTGACATTATTTATGAAGCATGCCACAAGTCACTGGCATGGGAAGGATTGTTCATTAGCCAAACGTTAGTCATTGGAAGCTGGGGGAGCTTTAGCAGGAGGCATGTCTGAAGTAAATGGAAGAGTTTCCCAAACAGATGCAGAGCACAGGTCTAAGCTAGGTCGCTGACTCAGGATACTTTTTCTAGGACCATACTCACCAGGCTCCCTGGGATATGTGGGTATTAGCTACTATTTAACTACCAGCAAATTAGAACACATACGCTTAGAAAGAGCAGAACACAGAACAGGGGACTAAGATAAATGATGAAATGCAGACTGAGGAGAATGGCAGGAGGAAAGGTAGAGGTCCAGAATGGGAGGAGAATGATTTACTCTGTGTTAAGCTCTTTTAGGTGGTATGTATGTATGTATGTGTGTGTGTGTATGCATACCTGTATATACACATATATACGGTCTTCAACAACAAAAGCAAATATATTATTCCCATTTCACAAGTGAGGAAATGAGCCCCCCCAAATTAATTAGGACCAAAATTCCTACCCAGTTCTATGAATCATCCAAGATTCCTACTACACAAAAGAGCCTTAGAATGTATGAACAACTTCTATAGATTTCAAAGGGAGAAAAGGATGTTCTTTTTTAACCACAGTTTAGAAATATATTTGAAATTCCCTAGTAAATGAAGCAGGAAATATGGGGAGAGGAGAGAAAAAGCTGAGAAGAAAAATGGGTCTTAGAAGAGCTAAAGAAAAGAAGACCATTTGGATTTGTGTGTGTGTGTGTGTGTGTGCGCGCGCAGAAGGGTTGGAATTAAGTTTTCAGCTCAGTAGTTAAGAAGGGTTGGGAGATACACTTTCCTTATCATAAAAGCCCTGGGAGGAAAGAATGAAAGAATAGATCACATAAAAGTCCTCCCACAGACAGGCATTGAAAGGTAAGTCATGAAATTAGTTTGAATTATAAGGGGGGTGAGGGGAGAGAATTAGAAATTCCTTTTTTGGAAGGTAATAAAAGATAGAAGTATGATAGTATGATTTTAAATCAAAAGGCGGGGCGCTCTTGAAATGTTTTTGTTCAAGTCCGATGATTTGTTGGAGGCTTGAGTGGGAGACAAGGGTCACATTGTTCAGTTATAGTAGCACTCCCTGTATCCCCAAAAGATACATCCCAAGACCACCAATGAATGCCTGAAACTTCAGATAGGACTGAACCTTATACATACTATGGTTTTTCCTATACATACATACCTATAATGAAGTTTAATTTATCAGTTAGGCATAGTAAGAGATTAACAAGGGTAAGTAATAATAAAATAGAATAGTTATAACAATACACTGTTATAAAAGTTATGTGAATGTGGTTTCCCTTTCTCTCAAAATATCTCATTGTACTGTATGGATCCTTCTTCTTGTGATGATGGAGCTGATAAAACGCTTGCATAATGAGATGAAGTGGGGTGAGTGATGGAGGCATGTGACTTAGCATTAGCCTACTGTTGGTCTTCTGACCGCTCATCAGGAGGATTATCAGCTTCTGAAACTGGGTTGACCAGGGGTAACTGTACCTGTGTAGAGCGAAACTACAGGTAAGGGGAGACAAGTGTACCTTGAAAAATAACAGATGGTCTTAAAATAGATTCAATAAGTTAATAAATGTAAAAATGTGCTCTTAGTTCCATATTCTGTTGGGTCCAATTATATGCTGGTATTATACGGCAGGGGGATGATAGTAAAGAAAAGGTCTAATGGCAAGGAGTTGCACTGAAAGAAAGAATGAGAAAAATGTTAGTTTGAGGTGTCAGTGTAGGCTTTTCTTCCAGAAAACTCTCTTTTCTATGCATCCAGGCCACCTTTCTATTTCACTTGACTTAGTGAATTGCTTTTATCTGTCTTCCTAGGCATAAATTCCGTCAAGGCTGGGATTGTATCTTATTTAATGTTGATTCCACAGTGACAATACTGTGCTTGGCACATTCACTCCCTAAACACTTGTTTTACAAGGTAGGCTAAGCACTGTCGAATGTTCACTGCTTTCCGTAGCTCGATTCCTCCCTTAGAGGTTCCACGACGAATGTGGGTTCTACTACAACTCAAGAGAATAAAATGGTTTCAGAACACTTGATTTCTGAGGAAAGGAATGATAGTAACTATCATTTACTGCATTTCCACACATGAAACATTATATCTTTATATATGTAGTCTTTCATTTTCTGTTCAAGAATCCTGTGAATTAGTAATTTAAATGGAAACTGAGGCTGAGAGTTTGAACCACTTATACAAGGTCATTGATCTAATAACCTGTGGAACTGGGGTTTTATCTAAGGGTATCAAGCTTGAAAACTCTGATACACATTTCCTACACTACTTTCTTTTGAGCCAGTTAAAACCTTGGAGAGGGCTGAGGAATTCTCCCAGTCACAAACTAAGAATGAGTAAAGATTAAATGGATGATTTTCATCTCTTTGAGGAAAGAATACCTTTATAAACATTTAAAAGAAAAGCTAAAATTTTGTATAGAATTTAAACTGATTTCACAAGTTCTTTTTTATTTTGTATAGAATTTCCTATATTAGCAAGAAAACAAACATCAAATGCCTTCAGTATAAATTTCAAAACTCTTGAATTTCTGGAATAAACAAAATTGATGGTCTTCCATTAACTCATAACACCAATTGCCAAAGGATTCCAACAAATAGAAACTCTTAACTGAAAGTCAGACTTGCATGGCACTATTCAGTACATTAAAATAAAATATCTTAATAAGCATGGTAACTTTATTGGTAATGCTTAATAAGCCTTCAATGAGACATTTCACTCATAATTTAGGATTGGGTTTCAAGAAATCAGAAATAAACACACTAATCATAAATTAATAAAACCAACACAAAATATAAAATACCAAGGACTCCTGTAGCACCACAGTCTACTATTTTAAGAACCTCCTATTGCAATAAAATATGAAACAACAAAATATTAGGGTCTAGCTATTTGGGTTAGAAAAAAATCCACCCAGGCTCCAAAGCACATTTAACATGTTAATCATTTGCAAAAATCTATTTACATTCAGCTCCTCAAAAGCTCATTGTCTTTCAGAGTCTAAGTGATAATAAATAAAATCCAAACAAAGGAGAGAAAAAAAATATATTTAAACTGAAAGATTTCCACTTTCAGAAAAGTCCTTATATGAGCAAGAATAAAGAAAAACCAAATTCACTCTATAGATCTGTATAACTGCAAGTAAAATTAACCAATATGTTAACACTTTGCCTTTTATGAGTAATACGTCATAAAAATGAAATCATTTTAATTAAGAGAGCCCTAGTTTCTATAAAAAGTTCGGCAATTATTGTGTCACATATATTGAGCTTGAAGGCCAGTCAGTGAATGAGAGTGCTCCAAGTCTTAAGAGTAATTTAGAACAAAAGGAAATACATTGTTGACCTGAAAATAATCCAACAAATGGTTATAAATGCAGTGCATTGTCTTTAAAAAAAAACAAAATAAAATAAACAGTTGGTGGTTACCCAGCAGGTCATCTGTGCTAGAAGCACAGTGAAGTAAGGCAATGGAGAAATCCAGAGAAAGCATAAGAATCATGACAAATTACCCAACTTGTTTGCTTTAAGTTAGCTGGTAAGGGTATAGAACATCTCCTTAATGTATTCACAGACACCTTATTATTAAAGTGTCAAACCTCTGTGAGGATTCTTGACTAATTCGCCATTCCATTTCTGTTTCATTCATTAAGTAGTTTCTGAAGCACCCCCAGGAACCCCATTTGTGAAGTTCTCAATGAACCAGGCTGGGAGAAACTCAAACTATTTTGACTCACTTAAGGGAGCATAAATTATCTCTAGAAACAAATTGTAAATGAGGACTCTACCGTTGTGGTCCCTTCACAGTGTGAACATGTTAACCTAATTCCATAGCACAAGAGACCCATAATTCCACAGCGCAAGATACTATGGTACACATAGCTACCATAGTCTGGGTTTAAATTTCCTTCTTGACCTGTTAATATCAGTTCTTGTAAATAGATAAAAATAATTTATATTTTGACTTATTAAGATATAGAAGGAGGAGTGCCTGTGTGGCTAGTCAGTTGGGTGTCTGACTTGTGGTTTTAGTTCAGGTAGTGGTTTCATGGGTCCTGAGATCTAGCCACAACGTAGAGACACACATGGTCGGACTCCACACTCAAAGGGGAGTCTGGTTGAGATTCTCTCTCACCCTCTGCCCCTCCACCCACTTGAGTGTTCTCTCTCTCTCTGGCTCTCTCTCTAAAATAAATAAATAAATCTTGAAAAAAAAGAGATAAACAGAAAAATATTCAGGGATTAAAATGAACCCTTAAAGATATTATTATAGTGCTTTTATATTTTTAGTGAGAACAAATTATATAATAATCTTTAATCTACTTTTCCTTTTAGTAACATAATAATATTAAAAGCAATGTAAATTGTGCATATTTTTAGTCAAAATAATTTAATTTCTTGATGTAATTAACAAGGTGCATACAACTGATTCTTGGAACAAATATTAAATAATTTGACATATGTTAATATCTACTATAGAATATCTACTATAAAAGACATTGTACAAATATTATGGAAATATGAAAAGGGTCACTGAAATCTCTGCCCTTGTGGGCTGTGCTATCATATTGTAGATATGTCTTTGAGATGGAAATGCTGCTGGATATACTGCACTTTTTATGTGTTGGAGGGATGGATTAAGTAATTTATATGGATCCCATCCAGTTCCTTTACTCCATTAATTACGTGAATTAACCACTGGGACAGTAGAAATACCATTTGTTAACTTATTTGTGTACCATTTGATACTTTTGGAAAACTGATACATTTATACCTCCTAAATGTAACTGAGATGGACATTGTTAACTTCAACCTTAGACTAAACTGATTGTGACCCATTCTTTAAGAAAAACCGCCCAATGTTCCTAAATATTTACTAATCTAAGGAGCATAGATAACACTCAATACAAAGAAAAAGGCCTCCAGAATGACATTAAAAGGTATTACTCTCCTGAATTAGGTCACTTGTTTGATATTGACATTATACTGTCATTTTATGAAACTCCCCAAGGAGCTCCTCAGCAATGTTTGGAATCCAAACCTATATGCAACCCCGACAGAAAATCTATAGCTTGCACGGGACAACATTTCTAATCGTGTTATCTCATTACAGATGAGATTCACAGCATAGCAAATGAAAGCTGGGCACTTAGCAACTGCGAGTCTCTGCCTAGGCTACCTGGAGTTCAGAACAGTCTGGCAATGACTATTTTCAGAATGGGATAGTAAGACCAGGTGACATTTGTTAGAGACAGTTTCTACCCAAGACAGAGCTCAACCCAATTTGGCAAAGGTTTACCATGAAGGGAAGGGTTAAATTAAATTTTTAATTGGTGGGGTCCCCGGCTGGCTCAGTCAGTAGAGCATGTGACTGACTCTTGATCTCAGGGTCCTAGGTTCAAGCCCCATGCTGGAGGTAGAGATTACTTAAAATAAATAAAAATTTTAAACACTTGTAAATTTTTGAATGTTGAGAAACTCACCTCCATGCTTCCTCAAAAAACTTCCAAGAGTATTTAACTCATCTTTCAAATGAAAAAGAAACTCAGACTGTCTTCCTCAAGCCTTCCCTAAATGCTTCAGCTTTTCGCAGGTAGAAATTCCTGGCATTCCACTGAAGGGGCCATCTGTGGTGGTTGTGGTGTCTTTCTGAGGGTGTGGGAGATTACATGTTTCAAAATGGAACAGGAGGGCTTGGATTATCTTTAAAAGGCCTAGAGCTTTACTGTCTTGGCATTTGGGAGAGAAAATGAGGGAGAAACCGAAAAATTGAGAGGGAAAAAAAATAAAAATAAAAAGAAGGAACGAGAAGAAGGCCCAGGTAGGCAGGTAGGATTGCCTGCTTTGCAGTTTCAGTGCCGCAAAACAGAGAAGGAACCTGTGCAAGTACTTTCCCAGGCTTTAGGGCACTGCTGTCCTCTCTAGCGCCCACTTCAGGCTGAGCTGCTCCGGCCTTCTTCCTTCAGTCTTCCTGCCCCCCCACTCTCCCCTTCTCTGCAGGTGGCTGCATCTGGAGGCTTTTCATGAAGGCTGGGGAGGGTTAGGCATCTTGGATTTGGCTTCTGCCTTCTAGGAGCCAGAGGAGAGCTGGCAGAACCCACTGTGTGTTCACACTGCAGCTGCCTCACTCCGGTAGGTCGCAGGCCCTGCAGCTGCAGCAGTTTTGGAAGATGCAAGATGGACAGAGGAGCGAGGATGGTACCTGCAGTGTCTTAGAAGGCTGGAGTCCATTAAGGATGAGAGCAGGAACTGGAGAGGGACCGGCCAGAGCTCAAACAGTTCAGTTCTCTCTCAAAAAAAAAAAAAAAAAAAAAAAAATTCCAAGGATTCTAAACAAATTTACTGATGTGCAGAGGAGGCCAGGAAGGCCTCGTTAAACATTGAATAAGGTGGGTATATTGGAGAGGAGGGACAATAGGAAAGAGATAGAAAGCGACCTTACAAGAAAGGAGAAATATAGTGTGAAAAAGAATCCTTGGAATTCTCTTGAAAGATGTGCTGGGGACCAGACAATTGCTTATTTGAAGACTTTAGCAATGTCACTGAAGATGCTAGAAGTGTAGGGAAAAGGGAACATTTCCACTCCCCATCACTCTGTAATTGTTTATTTCATAGACTAGAAGTTAATTGACTCTTCTCTAGCTCTGTGGTGCGGGGCCTCAGTTTCCTCATCTGTAAAATAAGGGGTTTGGACTAGATGCTTTTGAAGGTCTCTGCCTGATGTGACTCTGTCAGCCTACAAGCCAGGGTATCTGATACTAAACATCTCTCAGTTTTAGTGCCAGATTCCCCATTCTTCCTGCACTACCCATTTATCAATGCAGTGTAACAACACCTGCACCATTCATGAAGCAGATTCCAACTCTCGGTGATGACCGGGAGAATGGTTTAATTATGACAAGAGATTGATCCTTCTGCCCTAAGTTAAGGAAGGGAAGAACCAGTGATTTACATTTTGGGTTTCCAAGGAGAGAATATTCTCAAATTTTTTATTTCAAATTTTATCCACTGTAAATTACGAATTCCTTTGAGGTGTTCTAAATATTTGGACTGCTGAAAGGGCAAAGGGGCTATATACTGAACTGCCTTATGTAAAGGAAAATTTATGTAATTACAGAAATCGAATCTGCTTTTTCCATGGAAATCCAACTCACACTGGCCATGCTCTTCTCTTGTCTGCCTACCTCATGCCATTCTGCCAACTGCTTCAGTGCAGCATTTTCTGGAGTTATTAAACACCCCAGCTTCATGAGAGTGTACTTACGGGGGTATACAGTGATGCAGGGACACCCCCCCCCCATACACATGTAAGCAGTTCAGATGATAGTGGGGATAAAATATGTTTTCACAAGAGTTTCCTTTTTAATTTGTCTCAACCTGAAATTCCTTTAATTTTTTTAGAAAATTAATATGTAGAAATATAACTCCTTCCCTCCTCTTGTCTTCAAGTGAGATGTGACACACAGATAGTATCCACTTGTGTTTTCTACACCCACTAGCATTTCCATTTCATTTTAGTCTCCAAAATATGGGCAGGAGCACAACTCTAGAAAAATGGATTCCCACTCTCCCATCTCACAGGGCACTGATCCGTGCAGTGCTCAGCACTTGTAAGGAGCCTCACCATTTCCTCCAACCCCCAGCCACATTCACCAGTGCCCCTGGTTTCCACAGGGGGTTTGACCTTGCAAAGACCCCGCTTCAGCTTCTGGGCAAGGAACAACCCATTTTAACTCAAAACACAAAACGACCTTTTCTCCTTTAAAGAAACACTACCAAATGTAACACATCTGGGCTTACATTTCTCAACCCTGTATATCAGAATGTGAACACCGGATGAAAAGGCAGGTAACTAGTTTGACTCTGACAGTTTCCATTCAGAGGCTCTGAGACTCAGACTCTGTCGAAAACGGCTGACTATGTGATTGTACATCTTTCCCTTTTTGCCCATTCACCGTCATGACGAAAAATCAAAACCGAAAAATTATCTTCTCGTTTCTAAATACTAGGAAATGTGCTTCTTTTGCGCCTCGCTCCGTGGTTCTGAACACGAACATCCCGCTCGGAAACCAACGCTGATTTCCACACCGCATCTCGTCTACTCAGTTTCACTTAGCAAACACCTTCACTGCTCTTCCACGGTGAGAAAAATGGTGCCCCAGCCCCACGGATGACAGGTTGGTACTTGACTGCAACCGCTCAATAGTTTTATCAGCAACCGGAAAACTTCACAATCGCTCAATTAGCTACTTAAATCCGTGTAAGAAAATCTGCTTAGGCTTACACTAAAAAACCACCTCTGTTTCACCTATCTTAAATCCAGCCTAAGACAGTCCCCCAAACACGCCGCATATAAACACTCCCCATTCCCCCACCCCCATTATCCCCAAAAGATCCCCCCCCCCCGTTGACTGGCAACACATTCAGATGGCCAGCATTAACCAAAGCAATTGCCACCATGCATTCAGAGGCATCTATGCAAAGTATGTGACATTAGCCAAAGCATCTATCTCTCAGACAATTGGCTGTACTACACACGCAGAAAAGCAACGAAGATTGCATTTTCCACTTACAGTTAGAGCGCTGCGCACGGTCACTTAACGAAAATGATAAAACTCAACAGTTCTTTATATATGTGTATAATTCAGATAAACGGTTAAGCCGTCTCTCTGTTCGGTTCTCTCGCGCTTTTTTTCTTTTTCCTTTTTCTTTTTGGCTCTGGAGCTCTAGGCTGCTTAAATCCCTCTTGGATCGCGCCTCGCAAGCCCAGACGCCGCCGCAACAAGCTCGGGTAAGTCTCTGCTGCAGATTGGGAATCCCATAGAAAACCTAGGGTCCCTGGAGCTGGATGCGCAGGCGCGCGAGCCGCCGAGTCTCGAGGCACCCCCCTCCCCTTCCCCTCCTCCCTCCTCCTCCAGCTCCGCAGCCCCAGCTTGGAGAGCTCTGGAGCCGGTGACCAAAAGCAGCCTGGCACTGGCGCATGCTCATTTGGAGGGGCTCGGAGTTCCCGCGGGTGGATTCCAGGTCTCCAGATTTTAGCAGAAACTCAAAAGGAAAGTACAGGGGAAAAGAGCGCTAGAATACCGGAGCAGCCGGCACCTGGGCAGGCGGTAGGGAGAGCCCGTTGGGCTCACCACATGCCGCCGTTATGAAGTCTGATGATGAAGGCGAAGGCCAGAGATGGGACACTTGGAGCCTTCTATTCCCACGGCTCCCAGCCCTAGAGGGCCCTCGGCCCACCTTTTGTCAGGCTGGAAGGTGACGGAGAAAACTGCAGAAATCCTATTCTCGAGATGAAATTGTATCCTCAGATAGCTCTGAGCATATGTACCCGGCTCCCTGTGAAGGAATGGTTATGGTGGCCACTTTTCTTGGGCCATTTCATCCGAGGGTCTTAACCTGGGAGTAGGGGGAGCCGGGCCTTCTAGTGCCCAGTGCCCAGGACCGTCCTGTCCAGAGAGGCTGGAGAAATGTATGTTGGAAGGAAGCTGGGTCCGAGGTTTCTTGCCCTGTGTGACCTTGGGCAAATCATGCTAACCATCAAGGAACATTTAACCAGCGCTTGCAGTGTGCAGTTTATATATGTATATTAATACGCTCCGCAGGGTGAGGTAGGGGGTGGATGAGAGGGAACAACCCATCCTTGGAATACAGGGTTGAGAGCTTGGACTACGCGATATTATAAAGCCCCCTTTCGTGTCGGTTAAGGACGCGTGTGTTTGCTAGCCCTCCCCCTCTCCCCACTGTCCTGCCAAAGCCTAGAAGACTTGGCAAGGAGTAGTGCCCAGTAAATGTTTGGTCGCTTCCCTACCAGGAAAACAAGAATTCCCAGATGTTCCCAGCCCGATCAGCTTCTTAAGTGTGTATGTTTGCACATTCATTCATTCATTCAACAATTATGCATTAACTACTTACTATTAGCCACTATTTGGGGGTATAAATGCAGTGAAAAAAAAGCCCATCCTCAGATTTACATTCAGATGGGAGTTCTATTTTCCAGGGAGGGGAGTTTTGGGGTGGGAGCACAGTGTAGGTCTAGGTTCTCCTTAAGTAGACACCTTTCCGATTCCACACACCTTAGCACGTTCAGGGGAACTGCAGTGTTAATAAACCCTTTTGGTTCTGAGGGCACCAAGAGCATCTCCCATGGCAGAAGGTCTCCAGACGGACAAATCTCCGTTGCCAAGAGGGAGCTACTCCTAGCTACCAAGTCGGGGAGTCCAGGTCGGTAGAACTTGAGGATACTTTAACCAGCACCAGGAGAAACTCCACCCCACCAGTCTCCGGCACTGGAAAATGCTTATGCTCGGTGAGGACCCCCGGAGTGACACCTAAGCCGCAGCCTGACGCTCAAAGCTAACCTGGTCGGCCCGGCGCCCAGGAACGTGCTTTCCGGAACAGACGCCTCGGGAAGGTGGCGCATAGCGGGGAAGCGCTCTCGGGACTCCCGGGACGAAGCTCGCAGAAGTCCCCTCCCGGCGGGGCTCATTGGCGGGGCGCTGGCGACCTCGGAAACCCGGAGCGCGGAGTCGCGCGGAACAGGGCGCAGCCCGGGCGCGCTGCGGCAAGCCGAGCACAGTGAGAGTCTGGCGGGCGCCAGCTCCGCGCTCCCGGGCCGCAGTGCGCAGTGCGCAGCTGGGCTGGTCGGCGGATTCTTTCTGTTTCCTAGGATGGGGTGGGGTCAGAAGTCGGTTCTGGGTGGCCGTGGAGACGGCTTCCAAAGCTTTCAAAGTAATTTCTCGTCTTTTGTCCATTTCCCCTCCTAAAGCATTTTACGCTGGGCTGTCTGGTTTCTCTCTAGAGAACAGCCTCCGCATTGCAATCTGCATCAGCTGAAGGAAGGGGTCATAATGCCATTTCTCCGCGTGGAAGAGACGTGCCTATTTATTGCGCCCTGGCGGTCTCTTTCGTGCCGATGTCCGGGTTTAGATAACTTACTTTCAGCTTGTGCTTAGGAAAAAACGAACACTGATACTTTAGACCGTGTTCTCTTGTAGGGGAGATTTGATTTAGATGCGTGCGCTTTTGTGAAGCAGCTTTGTCTCAGTGGGCAATGTTTAAAAAGTTTCATTTGCACTGAAGCATTGTTTGGCGTCCTTAATGCGGTATTTTAATTTTTAACCTCCAGCCATTATGCAACTTTATTTTCTTAGGCCCTAATGTTTTGTTGTAAAAAAAAAAAATTCTTTTTTTTTTTTCCTGAGATGCCTTTTGGTCGAGTTTTCATGTGCTGCTTGAAATCACCGTAGGGAAGCTAATTCTAAAAGACACCAAAGGAATATTATCGTTTAAATTACAGAAAGCAGTTCCCCCTCTTTATCATGACAGAATGAACTGGAAAAGAGGAATATGGTAGACATTAAGCGATGAGGGAACCCTCTGTTTCTTTCCTTCTTTACGCATTTGCAGATGTCACTGGTAATCCCACAAGGGCAGAGGCGCTCAGTCCATCGCTCTGAGCCCTGGAGTCCAGGGACAGTAACACCATACCCTGCTGAGTGCAGAATGCCATCCAGCTGTAGCAGTAGTTTCTGTACTTAAAACCGCGTCCCCAGCACTGTGGAGGGATATAGCCCTGTCAGCTTTCATACTCTGGAGGGTTTTTTGGGGGCGGGGGGTGTTGGGGAGGAGAGGAAGGTGCTGTAGAGAAGTTTGGGGTTGGGGGGAGGCTACCTAGTAGAATCCTCACTTGCTCAGAAACTCCTGGGGAGCCATTTTCCTTTCTTCACAATTTGTTTTCCGAGGTAGCCTTACTTCCCCACCTCACTCTTTCCCAGATTCAAACAAACAAAATGAAACTAAGAGCGACTTTTTAGGTGCACACAACCTCATGTAATACTGGCATCCGCTTTAATGGAGACAGACAAGTAGAACGTGGAGAATGATAGTACAAAACGCCAGGGGGCTAACAGGTCTGAGCTTGTGGTTCTCTGAGCTCATGGTAATATTATT
>PISX010003018.1:131767-146678 GCA_004024625.1 Mellivora capensis | reverse complement strand
GGAACCTTCACTGGCCCTGAGTGACACTGGTGAAAAGGGTGCAGAAGGGACCGTGTGCCAAACAGGCCCAGGACATACATACAAACTGGGAAGATTTCTGAATAAGGAAGTGTTTATTATTTAAATCTAACAGTTACAGGCTGTGGAATGAATACCACTGTTCCAAAGATTCAAAGTAAATTCTGACCTATCTTACAATGACATTAGAATCTTTAAAAAAATAAATAGAACCACAATCCAAAATTTAAACTATGTTTCATAGACCTCAAAATGGCTTAAGAACTATATGATACCTTAATCTTTTCCCCGTGTGCTCCATAGCGCGTAGTGGTTACTCACTTTATATAAACACCAAATATCAACACATTCATTTCATTAATTGAAGGTGAATGACTTGAGTGCTGGAGACAGTTTCATTTTTCTTTTTTTTAAATTGTTTAAACACATTTATTTGTTTATTTTAGAGGGGGGCAGAAGGAGAGGGAGAAGGAATCCCAGGCAGACACTCTGCAGAGCGCGGAGCCCAATGTGAGGTTCGATCTCATGACCCCAAGATCGTGACCTGGGCCAAAATCAAGAGTCAGACCCTTAACTGACTGAGCCACCCAGACAGCCCTGACAGTTTTATTCTTCTTGACCTTAAACTGCTTAGAGGACATCGAGGGCTGGAGCCAATGTGAGGATTTCTACCATATTAAAATTGCAATTATCCCATAGTTGTAGAAACTAAATCTTTCAGAAACTAAAATTTTCAGAATTGCTCATCAAGCCCATTCTGAGAATGGATACAGTTTGGAAGATGGAAGAGAACACATTATAAGAAAAAAGAAGGTACTATGAGGCAGGGAGAAAATCTGGATAAGCTTTTACACCAAGAAACTTCATGCATTCATCAAACTTTTTTATACTCGGGAGTTGGGAGTTAATTAAACAAACTCCCCTGGAGACTAGAGCCTTTTCTGCTGGCGCTGCCTTCAGGGCTGGGGGGTCTCCGTCCTTTTATGTTGCCTCCTGCTTATTTGAATAAACACTTCTACACACTCACCCACTCTGGCTTTCATTTTCTTCCCCTTAAATCGTGTTTCTCCTTGCCTTCTCTTCTCCTTACGCATACCACATTCTGTGCTACAACTGGTAGCTTTCATCTTCTCCTCCTTCTTCCCCCAACCCCTCTCCCCACCGAGGCAGTTTGTGAATACCCATTCCTCTGGAGGAAACTTCCTGAAATCACATGAACATCGTTTTTATAATATTCTTGAAAGGACCCTAAGGCACCTGGCCGTCCTCTGCTGCTTTCGCTTCCCGGGCTGGGAGTTCCTGTGGCTGTGATCTTCCTTCTCACTCAGAGTGGGAGACAACTCAAACTGTTCCATGGTTTGGGCCTCATGTCATCTACATATTCACCCACTTGCATCTTCACATTGTCTTCTAAAAGACTCCAGGCACCTCCTGGGTACCATCGATCCCCTCTTTACGGAGATAGTCATCTTCTGGTTCTTTCTCTAATGTCAGGATATCATCTTCCTTACTGGTTGGCCCTGCAGATACAGTCTAGCGGAGCTGAAAACTCAACCTGCCAATGCACCACTCTGCTCACCGGGAAAGCCGCACGACCAGCTTTATCTTCATGGACCAAAGTCCTATCTCCAAAATCTGTTAGCTGTGCATACCTACACTTGACTCCTGTCATGTCTTTATTTACTGTAAGACCATGTGTCTGTCAAGGGTTAAAACAAACTTTAAATTGCTCTCCTGCTAATGTCCAGACACATTGCTGTCACTTTCAGACAGCACAAAATTGATTAGGACAGTAAGATTCTTTTCCTGGATGTGCTATGCACTTGCTCTGTAACCTTGAATAAATGACTTTACTTCATGGATTATAACAACTTATCCATTGCACAGAGGTGTTGTGAAGATTAATTAATTCATGTTTTTAAGGTGATTTGAGGATCTGCTAATGAAAGATGCTATATAAATGCTAATTTTTATTATTCATTCCTACATCTATATATTCTCTTTCAGCTGTCTCCTAAAATGGTCACCATAAGCAATTACTATTAAACTCTTTCAAAGAATGAAAATGAGGAAGTGAATTTTCATTTTGAATCCTGAGTGTTCTTCCTTTTTAAGATGTAAGCCTTATGATCTCTAAGTCATTTAAATGCAGATCTTTTGGCTGAATCACAGTTACATATGATGCTTATACTTAATAATAAGGATATGGAGATTTGGAAAAATTACAAACTGAACAGAGCAACACTTGGAAATTTAGTCTATTGTTCAAGCACACATGACCTGTACAACATTAAACCCAGAGATGTTTTTAGGCTTTTAGATGTAAAGCATTTTTATAATAAGATATTTTAATGCAATTCCATTGTAACCCCTTGAGCACATTTTAAAGAGCCCCTTTATAGAAAGGACTCATATGGTCATTATGATTTTCAAGTAGTACATCAGAATTATGATTACTTGTGTTATATTATTACATGCATACTCACTGAAAATCCTTTTGAAATGTTTGTGATTTTGCATACATATTTGGTAGTTTGTGCTTATGTGATTGTATTGGAGGTGACCTGCTAGTCTCTGGGATACACAAGTTAGAAAAAGAGAAATAGTAGCAAGTCTGCTAATTCAGAAGGACAGAACACTGTTGTCCCATGGTAGTGGGAGCTCCTGCCCCTCTACAGTTAACTTGGCCTCACTGCCCCTATGCTTTTGGTTGTAAGGGATGATGCTTTTCAGAAACCCTAGTCTGTTTAAGATTGATCTAGAATCTAGGGGTTTATTCTAGATCCCATCCACTTTTCCATTTTCCCTATCTAGAAGTTCCTTGATCCAGTTGGGAAAAAAATCTCAAAATCACACCACTCATCTAGTTACTCTAGTCTCACAGGATCTCTCTTCCTGTTGACCTAGCAGAAGGGATGGCTTTGTGGGGAGAAGGGAGGGACAATTATCTCTGTGCACTTCTGAACACAAGAACATACGATGATCAGCATATTTCTGATAAAAAGGGTAAGCGACCAGTTATAGTGTCTTTCTCTTAGTATGTGTCTTATGAAATGAACTATCATATTAAAAACAATTGGCAATACATGCAAAAGAGTACATGTATTGCACTGTATACTAAAATATGTAATATATCAGCAGTAGGTTTATAGCAAAATTTCAAGGTACAAGATATAAAAGTCACAGATAAAACAGTAACATGGTGCGTATAAACAACAAAAAAAGACACATTCCTTAGGTCTTACTTGATTAATTGTAATATAAGATGAATGATAGTGATAATGGTTGATTACTCTGTATTTCATTTTATGAGTTGAAAAGAAGCTGAGGAGAATTTGCTTTTATAGAAAAGCCATGTGGTTGGACCTGAGTCCTGATTCTTAATCTGATTAATGTACATCCCTCCTGAGAGCTCACAATTTAAGATTAAAAATTTAGTGGTCATCATTCTACAAAAGTGGAGAGCAAAACACTTACTTTGAAAGATATCGATCTAACATAAAAATAGAATTTATAATCAGTGTAATGGAAGACTTCACAGAAACATTCCAATTTTTTTTTATTTTTAATGGATGCCCTCACACAGAAAATCCAGATTTTGGTTTAAGTTTGTAATGCCATCCAGGAACTACTTTCACCACCAAAAGGATCTCTGGTACCTAAGAAACATCAGGAGGAACTTCTATTTTTTCCTTTATGAGTGCTCTACTTGATTCCCATTATGAAAGAATTTTGATTCATATCCTTTTAAATATAGAGGGCTCCCCTTTCAAAACATGACCTTGAGAAAGAGGATTCTGATGTACTATTGGGGAAAAAAAATATGTCTAGAATTTTAACCCGAACATGCCAAAAATTTTTGTATGGTACATAACTGCAAAAGGTAATGTGACACTTCTCCCTCAATCCAGTGTCATATGAATCAATTTCTCAAATATCAAATATTTCAAGTATCAAGGAAAGGCTTATTCTATTGCTTACCTCTAATGAACTCATTGATATCGTTGACCCAGTTTCACTTCTTGATAGTCCAGCATTATCATCCAACTCAGAGGCCATGAAATTCTTCACAGCTGTGCGAGGCTCAAAGGGCAAATTCTGCATATGTTCCTGGGGTGCAAGGTGTTGATCTAAGTTCATATTGAACTGGTCCATTACAGGGGGATTCATGTTGAATTCGGGATTCACTTTGTAGTGCAATAACCTTTCATGTGGCAAGGTTTCCATGCCAATATTCATTTTGCTTTCCTCTTTCATTGATGGCTGAGTATTTACAGAACTTCTGGGCATCACGATATAGTCACTTTCCATCATTCTTTCTTGAGGATGGACCATGTCCATATCAGCTCCTCTCAAATTGTCATCTGTACATAAGTACACAGTTCTTCGCAATTCACTGTTCTCTTTTTTCAAACACTGATTGCCCAGCTCATTCATACTCATGGGCATGTGCATACCCGTGGGTTGCTGGATAATGACTTTGGAAATGACGTTTCCAGGCAGTGTGGAATAGCTTAGCCCTTCAGGGTTTGTTCCCTTTTCTTCTTCGTCATCGTTTAGAGAAATCCTAGAGAGCGTTCCTGTTATTGTTGCCGCTCGGCAAGGACCGATATCCTTATGAAGAACTGTAAATTAGGAAACAAAAATTCACAGAAGAGAATTAGTGATTTTTTTAGCTTTTCATTACTGCAGTCTGCCATCGCTCTATGAAATAGTATCTTTGATCAAATTAAAAAATAATATTTTAAAAATTACATATCTATTGCTTGTGGATGGTCCAGATTACTCAATCACTCTTTATTGATTCTGATATGCTTTTATAGATCTCCAGCAGTCCATAGCTAAACACATCTGGAAGTTGATTAATGGACTTTCAAAAATCTCCATACCCTATTCTTAAACAACTCTGCATAGCTTTTCAGGGGAAAGGCAGACACCAGAGAAGTTTCTCCACCAGTCTTTTGTAAAGAATTTTATGAAATCATGGATATATTCACATAAATTAGACTTTTTCTCAAAGGCTCTTCCCCTAAGGAATTCTACAAGTTCTATTCATTAAAATACTTCTTGAAAGAGGTAATCAATGAGAATTTCATCATACTAGATTAGAAATTCCTCCAAAATTATGCACGTTGAAAATTAATGAGCATTTATCTATGGAGTCCATATGGTCAAGGTAGATACAGGGTTCAAAAGTTTTTGTCATCTTCAGTTCCATGTGGAGAAAAAAAAGAATTTCTTCACAAGATCAGTCCATATGCTCGAATGCCCTTGGGGGGGGGGGGGTGTTAAAATTGCCACTGACTTTAAGCAGGAAAAAACCGTATGAGCCTCTGAAAACTCAGTATAATTTTAAGCCTGCAAAATAATGACTTAGAAAAATTGAAAATGCATGATGACTTGTAGTAAGAGAGGGGAAAGAAATGAAAATATAAACCAAACCAAACAAAAACAAACCAATGAAAGAATTCAGAATTTTTAATTAAAATGTATTTTATCATTTTTCTCCTGTCTCTATCGAAAAGGAAAGTCACACGTTATGGGTAATAGCAGCAGAATGACTTGAGGCATACTTAGTTGTAAACAGATGTCAGTTTTGAGGTAGGAAAGAATGAAATTCTGAAAAATATTCTTGGTAATTTTGGTATTGAAAACACACAGAAGAGCATTGTAGGTTGGCTTAATGTGTGCACCCAATGTTGTTCTACCTACAAGGCAGAGCAACTGTCATTGAAAATTTCATTAGGCAAAGATGACTGTAAAATATTTGGTTCATTGTTTCCTCATGAAAAGTTACAGATATATTGAAACTTACCCATTTTTATCCAATTTTCAAATAGCACCATAATGATTATTCATTAAAGCAGAGGTTAAAAACCAGAAGATTATGTCTTTCCTGACTACAGAGAAGCCTTCAAAATTATTTCAAAACATGCATCATTCAAAAAAAACACATCATTCATGTAATATCTTTTATCTTTAGAGATACTGTATTTAATTATTGTACTAGGTCTCTTTATTTCAGACACTAAAAATCACATTAAATCTATATCTACATATAAATTTTTATTAATCCACATTTGGTTGTAAGTTTTTGTATTTATTATACAAAAAAGTAGAATAATTCAGTTTTAAAAAGTTACTTCCCAACCTCAGATCAGTA
Organism: Mellivora capensis; assembly: GCA_004024625.1. NCBI lineage: Eukaryota > Metazoa > Chordata > Mammalia > Carnivora > Mustelidae > Mellivora > Mellivora capensis. Next base: position 140,497 of record PISX010003018.1, on the reverse strand, counting down.
ATGAACTATGGTTGCCAGGAAAAATTTACATAAAAACATTAAGGAGCAAAGTATGTTAAATTAATAGACTTACTGGCACTTTAAATAAAATACTTTTAAAAAATCTCCAAATTCAGGGAGGAATATTTTTAATCTTTAACTGCATGTAAAAACTAATCCAAAATTTATAGCAGTACAATTTAAAGGCAAGTTATGGGAACTGGTCAGCATATATAGCTTTACACTTTTATGAATGTATTAGAAACTATAAAGGAAATCTTTGTACTGAATATTGATTTTATAATCTGTATTTGTGCAAAATTCATTTAGCTTTGTATCAATTAATATAATTTGTAGTTATAGTTCCCATATTTTTATGACATGACACAGCCATCTTTACTAAAAAATTGTGTATCTTAAATATTTGAGGAAAGACAGTTCTTATGAAGTAGTGTCTACTCCATATGAGAGATATTTCTGCCTCTTAGACTTGCTTAAAATGGATGTCCAAATTTCGAATGGAAAACTAAACAAATGTATACCACCTATACATTACAAACATGATGTTAAAGTGATGGGACTTTTACAAGAAATTAATTAAGTTGTAAAAGGCAAAACATACATACAGCACAGCAAAACAAAAAGCACCTAAGTATTTTGCATAATCAGATATGTATTCCACCCTTTGGGAAAGTGAATTTCAACAAAATTTAGAGGAAGATTACTTGGAGTTTATGAATTGAAACTTTAAAACTGAACTGAACAGAAACCCGTAGGGAAAATTTGAGGCAAATTCCTGATGAGCTCAGTTAAAAGGGGCACAGACAAAAAGAAAAATTACAAGAATATTTTTCAACGAAATAATGGTTCAGGAACACTAGATCCCAGAATGTCATGAAGTCTGGGGAAAAAGGGTAACTTAACAAGAGAGCAGGATGAATACTGATGGATGAGACCACAGCTTGGGGAGGATGGTCTAGTACAGCGGTTTTCCGACATCAGCATGCATTAGAGTACCGGGACAGCTGGCAAGAATACGGGTAACTGTACCCCGCCCCACAGTAGATCTGGGGTAGGGCCTGAAAGTGCACACTTTGAACAGGTTCCCAGGTGATGCTAACAAGGTTGGTGTGGATAAAACTACTTAGTTCCTCTCGTGGTTCTCTATCAAGGACAACTATAAAGAGTATACCAGAAAAGGCTGAAAGGAAGCTAAACTAAATGTTGGAAAATAGGAATTAAATGAATAACTAATTATTTTAAAGAAACTCAGGCTTCTGGAGCCCAGGCAGATCACATCCATCTTAGAACGCAGATGTAGAACCTGGCACCATATCCAGTGCTCTTTGTGAAATTATTGAGAGCAGACAGAGCAAGGGAAAATGTTTTATCAGTTGTCCAAAAACAGAAATGGCAGACTTTGGAAACCAAACACTAATGAGGCTGTTTCTTAGCAATATTTTGTTAGATATTCAATAAGAAAGAGTGATTCCTTCCTAATCCCCTACCCCCAGACCCAACGTGAGTTGCCAAGTTATGATAGTTATTCCACTGCTCTGCCATGACAATACTCTACATTCAGAGTATTTTCACTGAGTTCAGAAATGAGACTATGAATTTAGTCTCTCATGTTCTTGTGATTATGACAATTCTATGATCTTACAACCTGCAAAGATGTTTCATGGTTATGAGGTGAATCTGAAAAGTATACTTAAAGGGAGTCAGTGTGGGGTGGTGGGAGGTGCCCTACTGAACACAGCAGGGTTCTACACCCATTCTCTTCCCATCCAATTCCCTGATTGACAGTTTGAATAAATATTTAGAAGGTATTCTCATCAAATTTTCAATGGCCAAAAAATTTCAAATGGATAGATGCTAACCTGAAACTAGCAAAATAGCAAACAGAGATAAATGCAAGGCCAGATTTTTCTTCAAGGAAAAAACCCAGAACTTTTACCTCATCCTCTACGGGTAAAGTCCTGACAACTACAAGAAGTCTTGACAAGTTGACAGTAGCAACAGTACCAGTTGTTATGAAATGAAATGCAAATGTAGATAACATTAATATAAGTAAAGAGCCAAGTGTGAGAAATGCTGAATAAGCGTGTACATTTGGGCACCATAATTTAAAATCTACTGACAGAATGGAGGCTCCATGGGCACCGTGCCTGCCCGGGAGGATACTATGAGCAATGAATGAGGAACCATGGTTTGTTTAGTCTGGAGAAAAAGGGCTTGGACTGAACTAAGTGGGATTTGCTTCCAAACATCTGGATATTTGGGTAAAGTAGACAGCCACTCTGATTTTAGAAGGCAGCACTAAAGTCAATGAATACAACGGAAAATAAGGTATATCATTATATCTCAATATACAGAAACATTTGCAACAACTGGAATTATCCAAAAAATGGAACACATAGTTTCCTTTGAAACTCTTGAGGTATCGACTCCTGGTGAAAACTTAGCCCCAGGCTGAGGATAACCATAAGGGACACCATCCATGGGACTCTAGCTCTCTAAAGCAGAGAGCACAGCACGGTTTCTTCTGGGCTCTGCTAAGCAGGTAACAATGGCAACAGTTATGATACACACAAACACACACAATGTTTTTCATCCTGGCAACAACCCATAGTCCACAGATGATGAAAGTGATGCACACAGAGGCCAAACTGACAGGCCTTACCCCTGACAACCAGGGAGCAGTGGAATGGAAGTCTTATGTCTCCAGGTCCATGCTTTCCCGTTGTCACTGTGCTTCCTATGAACCATTCTTGGTTTCTCTGTCAATCCTGATTCCCTCTTCACCCCCCATCCCTCCCCCTCTACCACATTCTGCTATTACAATGCTTTCCCTTTGAAAGATTCTACTTATCCATCCACATGAATATGTGGTGTGCAAACTGTGGCATTTTCATTAAAACCAAAACCATAAAAGTGATTTCACTTCCCTAATGATATTTTCAAAATCCAAATATTCTTACCTGATCGACAAGCAATGTCTACATCCTTTTCAAAGTCTGTCTGTAACAACAAATCATAAGGCATAGAATCAACCTTTAATGAAGACCTCGAGTGACTTTTACTAACTAGATTAAAGGTTACAGATACCTGACTAGGCAGTACTAGATTATTGTTTTGTGCAAAAGAAGTTTCTTGAGGAATAATCAAATTGTTTTCAAGCCTGTTTCTAAGAGACCAAATGTTGAGTTAAAGCAGTAGAAAACTGGCATACAATTTTAATAAAGCAATACACTACCCACTGTCAACTTCAGTCAGGAGACTGACACCGTCTACAAAAGGATAGAGCTTCAAGATAATTTCTTAAACCATGAAAAAAAATAATGTGTATTATTATGAACATACTTAAATAAGTGTCTTTGTTTCTTATAAAGTATTCACTTTGAGTATATTGTTTATAATGTAGTATATAATATAGCTTTGTCAAACCTTTAATAGTCAAATGAGGCTCTTCTAATGATCCGTTTTCATTCAAATTGACAAAAGCCTTTGAGATTTAGGAATTAAAATTGAAGGTTAAACAACACTAGTCTGGTCTACGACCTGCTAGAGTTCACTTTCATCCCTATATTACCCCCAAACAGATCATTTAATTTTTTTAAATGACAAAATTAAATTATCCTGTCTTAATTAAATTCTTCTAGTCATATACTGGAAGATATTATTTAGAATTTTTAGAATTTATTTTAATATTTTAAATTAGAAATTTCAGTATTTATCTATTTATTTTAATACAGAATTGGTAATTCCTTCCCAAGCCTTAGTTTTTAGTATATCCTTTCGACTATTTTATGTTGTATAATCCAAAAACACTCATAATAAATTGAATATATGATAAAAGAAATCTCTATTTAAGCCCTGCTTTTAATGAATCATAGCTTGCATCTTATTTCATTTCTAAAAGACATCAAAGTGCTTTTTGCCTATAGGACCCCTTCATCTCAGTAGTCAGCTCCTGTACAATGACTGACCTTTAATTGGAATTGTGGCCACACCTTTCTGCCTTAGGGCAGTGTTTCTAATCTGACGCTGCATTTTGGAACCACCAATACCTGGGGTTCCCACCCCAGACATTCTGATTTCACTGGTCTGGAGTGTAGATTCTAATGCACAGACAAGGCTAAGAACCACTGATTTACGACCAGAAGTGCAGGTCCATAGTGTTCTGATCTGTAAACAAACATGTTCCTGTGGACAAACTGTTATCCCTCACTCTATGCAGGGGTGAAAATACTCTCTGGTGTTGCACAGAAACCCCACACTCAACACACCAGAGGGTCCATAACAGATCCAGGACTCCTAAGCATTCCAGATGGAACGCTTATCTGATAGCTCTAAATGTGTTCATGAACTAAAGCCAAAGTCACTCGAAATGGGACTTGGATACTATTTTAGTAGTAAGACTATTTTGTTTTTTCCTGCCACAAATCATGAATTAATCAACAGTCAGAAGGAAAATAAAAGCTCACCATTATTTGAGCATGCCCATTAGGGAAAGAACTTGAAGAATCAGCATTGATCGGGTCCTGACAGTTTCTCAATCGGCATCTAAATGCGTCCTGAACCTGTAGGGGGGAGCAGAAACCCATCAATTTTCTTCTCTCTTGGTAATGACCCGATATTGTCTATATTGGCAATCAACTGAGAAATGATAACTATAATCTAATACCCATTTTGCTTACTTCTTAATACATACGCTAGTATCCCTGGACTTTATGCCAACCACATCTATCACTCGCCATAATCTTTAGGGGGAGGTGCTGGGAACTCCCCAGTTCTCACCAGGGCTGCGTCTGGCTGAAAAATCAGTAATTCTTGCCAGAAGGCAGATTTATTTTCACTGTTACAAACAATGTGTGTGTCTTTCAAGGGGGATTTCCTATTTGCTACGGCATAATCTTCGTAATAGCTTTAAACATCACAGAATTGAGATTACTCCATGATCTTTTGACTGGAACTGATTTGGGATTTTCCCTTTATGTCTCATGGAAGGGTTCATATTGGGGCAGCTATTTCTCGTCTCCCTTCAAGTACCATGTGCCCTGATGTAAAAGCAAAACACAATGAAACCAAGAGTTAACGAAAGACTCTTTTTCTGGTCGTCTTAAAAAAAATAAAAGGAAGAAGATCACTTTGCAAAGACAAATTTCCTTCATAAGCATTCACAATTGGATTCTGAGTAAAGAAACACATATCATAAGGAAATTTGAAGAACATTAAATCCTTTATTAAGTGAGTAAATATGAATCGATGAATAGCAAACACATAAATCAATGGATAGTTATTCTGATCACATGATGCCGTCGCAGTAATGTGTCCTTCCCACTTCCTGTGGCTCATTAGGCTCCTAACAAGCTATTGATAGGCATTATCACAAGTAGCTTCTTATCCCAGTCAATGACAAGGTCATTTTCCTATTTTGTTGTTTTGACTTCACAAGATTGATATTCTCCGTCTAGTTTATTGTGATCTGTTTTATTGGATTAAAAAACAAAGCAGACATGATGTTGCATATCCCCTGTTTTACCAAAGCGTCATCACACAGACAACCAAAGTAAACACATAATGAACGGTCTTTACTTCTGAAAAGCACAGACATAAAATATCCTGTCACTGTTTTGCTGTGAGATGTGTACAGTGTATGTATTGGCCAGAAGAAAACCGAGCCCCTCTCACCTATGTCCTAAGTTATCATTGCAAGATTTGGAAAGTGACATAGGGTTTAGTCACCGCCACAGAGCCCTGGCCAACCAGTACAGTAAGGAGACCTCTGTCTACCTCTTTTTCTCCACCTCAGGTTCTAATTCTGGTGATGCGGCCACTATGGCTGTGAATTTAGAGAGTGGAGGATGGACTCAACACTCTCTCACCTCTTTTCTGTCCTCGGCTTCTAATATTTCTAAACCTGAGATTTACTAGCAAAAAAGAGTGAGGGTTGCCTGCTATTAATAAGCAAGATAATTTCTTCTTTCCTCCTTCAAAAACATCAATACAAGTATAGGCTCAGGGAAATCTAGTCTCATCATCTTTTCCTGAAGAACTAGATAAATATTTAGAACTAAACCTTCCAGCTTCTCCCTTGAAGGACTCATGACATGGGAAAAGTTCTTTAGATGCATATTTAGATTCTTTAGATGCAAATATTTTCAGGATCCTCCTTTTTAGGTTAAGAAGTAATACCTGTAAGTCATGAGTCACACATTAATAATCAAAAATTGGTAATGAGTCTAGTGTTTGTCAGATGATCACTGCTTGTTACACAGAAATTTGCATTGGGGAAAAACACTAAGAAAGAAAAAAGTCCAAAGAACTAACCTCAGAAAAATAGGTATGTGCTAATTTTCTGTTTGTGCCCCAAGGTGACTGATAAGAAACACAATTTATAAAGGTAGCTAAACCATATGTTAGAAATATTGCCTTCTAGGAGTTTGTCACATGAAAATTTTTTTCAAATCTATTTCTAAATACTAGCATATATAACATATGAAAGTGGCACTTGGTAATACCAAACATTAATTTAACTGGTCCACGCTAACCACTCTATTTTCAGACCTTCAGAGTCTAGCTATCAGATATTTTTGTCTGACAATGAAATATGGAAAAGCAACTTCTGCTAAGTTTCTCTTCAAAATCGACTACCCTATCGCTTAAAGGAGACATAAAAGAAATCTCTTTTTCATAACATACACATACAAAATCAATACTTCAAAATTCCCAAATTCCCAAATATGACAATGGATTAAGGGCATTCTACCCTGGAGAATGATGTCAGCTTTGTGAATCAGTCAATGCTATTTGGAAGAAACATAAAACAGAAAAGCATAAAAACTCTCCGGTAAATTCAAAGTCACTTTAATAGTCACATAAATGCCATAATTTAAGTGCTAGATTCTCTGACACTTTCAGTGCTTCTGTTACTTCTAAGGCAGAAAGCTTTGCAGGAGAAATCCTACTTGATTCCGAATGCTCTGTTTGATTTTTACAAAATCTTAAAAATGCATTCAGGCAATCTAGATGAATTAGCCTTAAATATTTGTCCAACACAGTCAGGGAGGAATGATTAGGCTAGATTTCATAAGGCATATTCCTCATCACAGAAAAAAGGGTTTCGGGAGAGACAGTACCTGGGAAATTTATCTGTAGCTATTTGGAAACATTTTGATAATTAATTGAATTTTCTATCAAGTAAACAAAAAGATGTATCTATCTTTGGTGAATCAATGTGAATTGTACTAGTGGAGAACAACTGGAATTTTTTAAAAAGCAAGTCTGCAAGGACCTTAATTCTAGACAAGAAGAAAGCATAAAAAACAAAGACAGAATCTATACTTGGCTATTCCATCCTGATATTAAAATCTTCTGTGCCAATTGTCATATTTACACTGCACGACAATAATAGTTTTGGTGTTTCTCGCCTTGTGATTAAGATTGAAAGAAAAACAATTGTTAGAAGATTCACATATTTATCATTTAAACTCATTCACCTGACTGCGAAGAACAAGCCACTTATTTTAGGTAACAATTTAATCACAAAAAAATTTTATATAACTCTTGTAATATTTTTTTTAAAAACTTACACAAGACCAGGAAATACAATTTTTATTTATTGATTTTTTAAAGATTTTTGTTTATGTGTCAGAGAGAGCACAACCTGGGGGAGCGGCAGGCGGAGCAGAGGGAGAAGCTGGCTCCCTGCTAAGCAAGGAGCCGGATGCAGGACTCTATCCCAGGACTCTGGGATCATCATAACCTGAGCCAAAGGCAGACACCCAACTGATGGAGCCACCCAGGCATCCCAGTAAATACAGTTTTTATTTTTATTTTTTTTAAGTATTTTATTTATTTGACAGAGAATACAAGTAGGCAGAGAGGCAGGCAGAGAGAGAGAGAGGAGGAAGCAGGCTCCCCGCTGAGCAGAGAGCCAGATGCGGGACTCGATCCCAGGACTCTGGGATCAGGGCCTGAGCCGAAGGCAGAGGCTTTAACCCACTGAGCCACCCAGGCCCCCCTAAATACAGTTTTTAATAAACTTGTCTTAAACAATTAAATTCTGACATATTATGGCACAATTAAAATCTAGTCTCCAAAATGTCCTCTTCTTACAATACTCTTCCAGTAGGTCTTTAACCTTAACTGACAGCCAGACAAGGGTTAAAAAGTAATACTAAAAAAGTATTAAAAAGGTTAAAAAGGTGCCCGGGGAGGGGCGCCTGAGTGGCTCAGTTGGTTAAACCACTGCCTTCCTCTTGGTTCAAGATCCCGGAGTCCAGGGATGGAGTCCCACATCAGGCTCCCAGCTCTGCAGGGAGCCTGCTTCTCCCTCTGACCTCCTCTCTCATGCTCTTTCTCACTCTCTCTCTCTCAAATAAACAAATAAAATCTTTAAAAAAAAAAAAAAAAAAGTATTGGGGGAGTAGCAAAGAACAGGTATGTAAACAGTCTCTGAATATTTGGGGCACTTTAAGGAAATCTGATGTCATGTTGTGAAATTTAAAAAAGAATGTCAAAAACAAGGTGAAGGGAAAAGAATAAGGTATGTAGGCTGTCTTCTCCAAGTATCCATCAGGGGCAGCACCAAAGTTATCACATCTAGGTCCTGCCGGGGGCTGCTCTAAAAACTCCTGCAAAGCCACACACCCTGTTATTGTGGATGGTTTCCTGGGTGAGGCATGAATTCAAAGATGTTTGCCAGGGTGTGTCTCGCTTCAGTGTCTCCCCCCCCCCCCCCCCCCC